>VXBZ01008466.1:172309-234774 GCA_013399135.1 Heliornis fulica | reverse complement strand
GTTATGTGGGCAGAGTAAACCCTCACCTCAAGTGGCTTGCCCAAGCTGAGCAGCAAGGCTGTCTGCAGTGATGAAATAGCCCAACTCCTCCAAGGAGAGCAGTCTTGCCAGGCCTTCTGCTGCCAGTGTAAAGCAGATCTTCATAAATCTCCCTGGCTGGAGACGTTCTCAGTTAGGCCAGTCTGCTCACCTTGAAAAGTTCTCTCTCTGCTGCAGAGTCCAGGACCCAAGTGCTAGGAGCCGTGTTGCTTGTTAACACCGCGATCCTTTCGTGACCCTCCAGTGATGAAGAGGGATGTAAAGCCATGTAACTCCCTCCCCCCACAATCTCACTTTCACTTGTCCTCTAGTAATGCTCGATCCAAGATGACTGTTATCCGAAGAGAAAGCCAGGCTCTGCTAACACAAATGGTGCCGTTTCCTCAGGGACATGACCTTTAAGCTCTACTAGCAAAACGCATTAGTGACAGAAATTAAACTTCCGCAATAGCAGAATGGTACCTGCGCAATCTACATCCGCATCACACCTTGTTCCCCCAGAAGGTCTCGGACATGTTGTATATTGCCTTATTGGTGATCGTTATTAAATCCCAGTTGTTACTAACCTGTGGAAACTTCCCCTGTTGATATTCCGTGCATCCCTGCTGATGAGTGGAGGGCAAACAGGCTCAGATGCTGTCTCCAGCCTGCCACCACTGCCAGACCCTTCCCTGTGGGGAAGGGATGCGGTAGGGCTCACACACGTGTCTCCAAAGGTGCGATGGGAAGAGCATGTGGGGTTTTCCTGGTGCCCGATGGCTGGCTGCCTGCCTGCCAGAGGTGACCCACTTAACCACCCATGGTTTTACATCTCCTGTACCCTCTCGTGGTCACTTTATTTCATGTGCTAACACATGGGGTCACTTGTTTTCTCTTTAATTCTTTATACCATCACATCAGGGGTGAAAGGGCTGCAGGTGGAACACAGCATCCGTAACTTTGATGCTTCTAGTCCCTGTCCCCGTGAAGCAGCTTCCTTGTGACATATATGAGTATCTTTACACTCCTAGGGAGGTGGGAGCTTTTTCCTGGCTTGGTCGTGTCACACAACTGTGAGTTAACCTCAGTAGACAGCTGAGCAGTGCATGGCTGCTTGCTCATGTCCTCCCCACCAGAATAATAGATAATTTAAATTTTTAATTAAACAACAATAACAATTTTAAAATTAAAATTGAAACAATATCATTTTATAAGCATTTGAGAAGTGGAAGAAAAGAGAAAACAGTAAAGTGAAAAAAAGGTAATCACCCACCACTTCCCCCAGACAAAGTGGTGCCCAGCATATTCCTGACCAAAAGGTGACTAGTCTAACCAAATTCCACTCTCATGCTTTGGGCAACCTGGGCTAGTGGAAGGTGTCCCTGCCCACAGCAGGGGTGTTGGAACTAGATGATCTTTTAGGTCGCTTCCAACCTAAGCCAGTCTGTGATTCTATTCACTGCTTGGGCAGTTTATGAGAAACAGAGGTGGCCTTGATTGCTGTACAAACACTGTCCAGCAATAGCAAAGCAGCAGCATGTTATCAGCATTGTTTTGGTCACAAATCTAAAACTCAGGACCATATGAGCTACTGGGAAGAGAATTTGCTCCATCCCAGACAGACCTAGTACACACTGCTGGAGGGAAAACACATTGATGATATACAATGGAGAGGGTAAAAAAAGTCATCATGAATGTCAAAGTATCAGAAACATACATACTTCAAACTAACAAAGTAATGTAAGCACTGATTATAAACCTAGAGCTTTTACAATATATCTGCTGTATAAATTGTGTAATCTCAGACCTCCTGCTGGGCAAGTGTACCTACGTGAGATTTGCAGGAATTTATGAGCTGAGATGCTTTCTAGTCTAAGATTACGTGGGTACCTAGCAACATAGCATTGATGCTGAATGCTGTTCCTGTGAAATAAGTGGAAAAACCTTGTAACAAGCTCATTGTCTTTTGCCATCTTGATAAAAGTCTAGTAAGAGGAAAAAAATGGGATTTAAAATATACTGGCCTCAACCATTGCGATCTCAGATCCCAATGTTTTGAAGTCACTAAAATGTTCAACAAACACTACCATGATGAAAATGATGCAAATTGAAACAGCAGGAGAGCTGAGGTTGATCCATTTAGATGCACTCAAAAAGCATGTGTATCATGACATTTTATCATAAATATTGAATGCAGGGTGTTTACTGTAACATCAGGACTTTTCTTTGCAGGATAAACCCTTTCTATCATCAGAACTGTATCACTAGTTGTGTAACTTGAAGGTCTGTGCCTCTTCTATGCATACAAAGACTTGGGGTGGGAAAACATACTTGGCATACATAGCCAGGGGATGTTTGTCATGGGCAAGGATTTTTTTGAAACACGTACAGGCACAAGCCCTGGTGATTCTGGGTGTGAATATTTAAGTGCTACACATAAAATTATAAACCCATATTATGATAATATCTCAGAAAAACAAGCTTGCAATATTAACCCTACTTTCTTCTGAGGGATCTCCAGCTTTTCCTTCATTCGCTTTTAGATATTTTCCCCATTTCTTATCTATTTTAGCTATTTGCAATGACTGTCATTTAGACCAGATGCATTAGAAAAGCATTATAAAGTCTTTATATGTTATATAAAGACATTTTATATATGACTTTAAATAATGCAGTGCACTGGATAGAGGCACAAATAGAGTCTCTCTCCCTCACATTTTAAAATGCTAAAATCTGTAGGGCAGAGCATAATAGGAATGTTACCTCCCTAGGGAGACAGAAACTCTCCCTCAAAAATAATACAAAACATTTGCAGGGGTTATACGTGAAAGGCGGCTTTGTCAAAATGAAGATCTGCCCTCTGAAAATCTAGATGGACTTCAGGCATCTACTCAAATGTTGCTTGTTCTTTCGACTCAGCTCTATCTCAAAATCAGCACCTAAGCCAGTTAAAAACAGTTCAGCCCACATGCCACTCTCCACTGAAGGAAGATTTCAGAATCTGTATCTTACAGTTTTATTTAGTTCCCATCACTGTGGTAACAAGGCACCACACAATAAGTACCAAAAATCTGCTTGCTGTTGAGAGGCCTGATATAGAATTAAGGAACCTTACAGAGGTGAGAGCCATGCAGGTAATGTGCAATACAGTCTCTGCTGTGAAAGCGTCACAGTCAAAATTTATGATGGAGGACTGGCACAGGGGATGTGATAGCTGGAGAGCAGTGGTGCCTATCATCCACAAACGAGTCAGAAACACAGGGCATGGCAAACTGGCCACTGTGGAGTGCCTTTTCCAGGAATGAGGAGGTTTTGAGGGAGATGAAAGAGAGGCTTTGTGCTTGTCTAAAGGCCTGCTTCCAGGAGTCGGGGGGGGAAGTATAAAGAAATTATAAGGAAAAATCAGCTGAAGAGGGGTTGGTGACACTAATTAGAGGCAGGGATTGGTGCCACAGCAGAACGTAAGATGTGCATGGATTTATGTAATTAGGAGTTTTAAAAGGAAAGAAAAGACAGGGGTGTTTAATGTAGCAGAAGATAGGGAGGCAGCAGAAAGAAAGAAAGTAGGAAAGAAATACTCGGGATGATAAGCTGGAAAGATGACCTATAAAACAGGTTTTGGAAGCAGAATAAAGAACCTTTGTCAAAACTGAAGTTCAGAGCTTGTGGCAGCAAACCTGTGAGATGTAGAGAGTTTTAGCTGCATGGAAAAAGAGGAAAAGCCACGCCAGACAAGAAGGAGCCGCCACATTTAAAGACCTTGGACCTCTGTGAAAATAAAACGTGACAGTTCCCTCAGCATTTTTTTTAAATAATGCACAGAGAAAATGCTAAAAGGTGAGACCTCCTGCAAAATTAGGAGAAGAAAAGCCCAGGCTAGTGTATTAAATTTGAGGTGGACTCCAGGCATACCAACTAATTATGGCACTTGTGACAGTCTTGTCAGGACAGTGCTGTGAAAACTTGAGGCAGCTGACCTGTAAGTCAGATGACAGCACAAGTTATTTTAATGAAGTGTCTTTCATACAAACTAGCGAGAAACAAGTCACAGCAGAGAGCATCTGCATTAGATTTAATGGCATCTTTGTTTTGGTCCTCGTAGCCTACGCTATCCATTGCCTGAGCACTGTTTGACCAGTGATGCACAGCAACAGTTCCACTGGGATCCTACTGCCTCTTGGAAAAGCTTCTTAAAACATATAGGTCTCCATAGGTGATGAAAGGATAGGACCATGTATGAGTATTTTGGAGACGTGCTGGGTGGAGAGAGTGCTCTCAAAGGGCTGAAAGGCCTCTTCAAAACACAGTTTTGAGGTACCAAAGCTGGAGGAGAGGAGGCAAGTCTGATGGAGTGGCTGAGGACATGAAGAGGAAGGCAGCTGACTGGGACCATGGGGCTGTACACGCAAGAGGAGTTAGGACAGAAGCAGTTCGAGGTCCGAGCAGCAGGAAGTCATTTTGGCATGGAGAGGAAGATGCACGAGTCATGCCTGACTTTAAGGATATTAAGAGGTCCTCGTACCTTGCTGACCTATCATTATTGTCAGTCTATATGTAAGCATTGATTATTACAGGAATGTCTGCTTGCATCAGGAATGAACTGATCCCAAAACAGAGGCAATATTCCTTTATTCAAAGTTTAAAACATCGGATTATTTATCTTTATGAGTTTTTAAAGACTGAATATAAAAACTACAGATTTCAAGTCTAGTATAGGTTCATGTCAGCTAACCTCAAGCTCAAGATTAGTTACCTAAACTCTTTATCTTCTTGATCAAAAAATAAGTAGGTGATTCAGGACTATTCCCCATTTTTATTTCTGAGTTTACATCAGAAAAATTCACCAGTCACAAGGTGCTCTAACAGGACTTCACTTTTAGAAGGATTCTACAGGACTTCGCTGTATAGCATTTTTCAGAATTTGCATTTTATGTTTCTCCTTTATAAGGAAGCACTTATAAAATGTGACAAACAGACAGGACTTTCAGAGTTTAGAAAGTAAGTAATCCCACATTACTTGCTGAAGTACTTAAAATATTTCTGCAATTCTTATTGCAGTTACCATCATCTAGAATGGATGCATTTCTAAGACTTGTAAAAATTGGTACACAATATAAATAACTCTGTATTCCCAGGGAAAAAGGTCCCTGAGGAGTGATTCACAAGACAAATTCCCTGCAAGGTAATTTTTTTCTGGCGAAAGCTTCACTTGACAGGGTCCCTGCCAAGAAAAATGTCTTTCAGAAAAAAAAGTTTGTGAGTTATACAGTCCTAAGGAAAGCCCCTGATAATTCCAGCTTCCTGAGTTCACAAAACAAGGCTCTCATAATTGCATGTCATGCTCCAAGGATCCCAAAGGAGGTGACACTAAGCCCTGGTTCTTCCATCCCAATTAAATGAAACAATATCTCTATTGCCTTGGACCCACCTTTTCACCTAGTTCCCCCGGTTCATAGATAGCTAGTTTGCCATAGAAGAACCTTACATTTTATGAGAATTTACGCTCTATTTTGCAATTGCTAGTTGGAACAAGAAGAGGAAACATGGAAAGCCAGGAAATCAGAGTAACCTGTGTCCTCACAAAAAGCTCCTTGGTACTAGAGTAAAAGCAGAGAAAAAAAAAAAAAAGACTGCCAGGCAGCAGAGAAGGGAGTATAATCTGGATATTCCTCAGGATAAAACAGCTAAGAAGGCAAAGGATGTGGTCCTTCAAGGAACAGGAAGATATCCTCAGCTGCAGTCAGCTGCATCAGCATTTCAAAAACTTCTCAGCAGTGGTATACACATCTCTGGGAACTTCTCACTGCCTATTTACTGCACAACGGAGACATTCCTGGTGCTGGCTCCCTAGACTGTTAATAGTTTTGGACTCTCAAACCAAGAGTGTTGTAGTGCCCAACCATCGATACAAGCCAGACCCTTCTCCAGTGTGCTCCAAGGCACAAGAACCACACAGACCTCCTGCTGCTCTCAGATGGTTCATCAGACTCATCAGCTCTAGATATTGCAAAGGGGTGAACATTTTCCCTCATTTAAACAAGTTCAGTTTTGGGTGACAGTATCTAAATGTGCTTTTTTTTTTTCTTTCATTTTTTTTTTACTAGAAACAGGATGACTTCATGGTATCACTGGGCTTTTTTTAAACTTTTACACAGAGGATTAGAGGTCAGCCTTGGAAGGTGATAACCAGTGACCTGGCAGGGCTTTGTGGTGCAGTGTTGTCCAAAGATCATTTGTCTTTTCAAACAGAGAATTCAGCTCTCGTGATTCATGGTCCGTGTTTGATGTCAGCAAGAACATTAGTCCAAATAATGACAAAGAGTTGAAGCTGCATCTGGCCTTCTGTCCAGCTGAGCAGCTTTCATATTAAGTATGAAATTATTAAGTATCCAGTTTTGTATCATAGGTCTTCTAAGAATAACATGAAAAGAAGACTTGTTTTACTGTGTTGGAAATAAATAAGATACTCAATACTTACTTTCTTGCGGCAAGTCCCACACCAAGTTCTACTCCTTCATTAAGTGTATTTTTGTCTGTCTTCACTTGGCTGAAGTCACATACCAGTATTTTACAACGGGAGTTCATCAGATGACGCAGCTACAAGATAAAAGAAAAAAAAAATCTCTTTAATCTGTTTGGTGCACCAAAAAGAATGTCAGTAAGGAAATTTGTAATAAAAGACAGCTTTATAGCTTTTATTTTTCCTTTCACATCCTAATCTAATCACATACTCCAAATGACAGTTCCCTTGTGATAGTCATTTAAGAAAATTAACAACCAATCCAATGATTAAAACCAACACTGTCGAACAATTCCATCACTTTCAGGACCCAAGTCCATCATAGGACTGTCTGATCACCAGATTTGGTGGTGCCTATCCCAGGGGCATTAAATGCCTTCTCTGACTGATACATTTATGGATATTTGCTGAGTTTATGTATTCATGGTTTCCAAAGTTCAAACCAAAAATCTTTCCTTTTGCAAGAAAAATCTTTCCTTGTGAATTCCGATTACAGTGGCATCATTCTTTTCTTCAACTAGCCTAGCTCTCCAGGTAGCAAAGCCTGGCCACACGCAGGCACCTGCAGCTCCACCCTGCACAGCTGGATGCTCTGGTCCCTGCCCCACAAACTGGCACTGTGGATGCTGTGCCTGCTCAGACACAGCCCAAGGAACTGATTCTACTAGAAATTAATAGCATTCCCCCTCAAAGTGATTAACTTTCAGCCAGCTGAAGGCTCTGCACTCACGTACCACACCACCTTCCCTTCTTCTGCTGCTGACACAGGGAAGAGGGAGGAAGGTCCAGCCAGGGCATGCTTCTTACTAATAGGCATGCTAATAAACCTGGAATAGTTTAAGGGAAAGCGATACACAAAGTGGCAAAAGGAGGACACTGTCTCAAGGTTAACACAAGGTAAGACTTACCTTGAAGTACAGGCAAGCAACAGGAATTGGTTTCATTTATTTGCCTTCTCTCTGCCAGTTCTAAACTCTTGATTTATTGCCTAACAGAGAAGAATCTATTGCTTAAGTTGCCAGGTCCAGAACCCAAAACCATGAACAGCTCAGTTTGGAAGAGACCTCAAAGAACATCCAGTTCCAACCCCCTGCCATGGGCAGGGACACCCTCCACTAGCCCAGGCTGCCCGAAGCCCCATCCAACCCAGCCTTGAACACTGCCAGGGAGGGGGCAGCCACAGCTTCTCTAGGCAGCCTATGCCAGGGCCTCACCACCCTCACAGGGAAGAATTTCTTCCTTATACCTAGTTAGAATCTGCTCTCCTTCAGCTTGAAGGTGTTACCCCTTGTCCTGTCACTACTTGCATATGTCTGAAAACATCACAGAATTTGTGTATTCTTCCAAATGAAAGCAAGGAAATTTCTATCTTTACCTAATACACTTAAACAGAGGATCTAGAAGTATTTTATCTGCCACATGGATGTGAAAATAGGTGAGAGCCTAATTTCTTGTAATTCTTGTTGTTCTTTTTTATTCCAGTCTGAGAACTAGGCTGATAACATGCTGTATAGATAACATTTTGTTATTAATTATATTCTTATTAATATAATTACTTATATGAAAAATTAACTGGGCATGGTCCTTTGAAGTTCAATTTGGAACAGATTGTGTTATCTGCATGCAATAAATCTAACGTATCTATCCTCTCTTCCACTATCATATTAAAACTACTACTATTAAAAGCTTTTTTTGAATATTCCTTTGCTCAGTTTAATTTTTTTTTTTACAATATCATTACACATTCTAATTGGGTGATTAGGGGTTTCATGCCACTTACAGAAATACAGGGTAACTAGAACTATTGCAAATTATGTGAAATAATTGAGCTAAAAGGACAGCAACATTGTTACCCCCTGCACACAGAGTGATGAAATCGAGAGGTCAGAATTAGTCACAGCTGGTGTATTGCACTGCAACCCACAGCAAAGGCCCCAAATTGTCAACAAACAACCCTCTGCCAAAGTGTATCTCCAAATTTCTCTAGAAACAGGGATTTATGGCATCCCTTACTTTGGTTTGGCTTTGAGGGAAAAATCCCTTGTGCTAGAGGATTTTCTGCATCCATCCAGCCATTTTTTTGACAGTTTTCAAACATCACCAGCCTGAGCAGCTTTGACTTACTGTCATATTCTACATCCAATGAGGGGACTAGCTCAGCACCAGGATAGTCTGGAACACTCTCCTTTTTTGTGTTCACAGACCTGTGTTTGAGCCTTAATCACCCACCTAAAGTGACATTCTGTGTCTATGATAAGCTGTAGGAGACAACGTATCAGGATATTTGACAGGGTCATGCACGTTAGAGGCTGATGAAGCTGGTGCTTCTGCTATTCCTCAAAGAGGAACGTTCAACAAAGACAAAAGCGATGAGTGAGGGGTTCTGCCTCACGCAGATATTCCTACAGTGATCCATGTGTTTTGACAAACATGACCTTTTTAAATATTTTCCTTACAGGTGGGAATGGGAGTTGTTAACCAATTCTGATAACAGGAAAATTGGAAATGAGGTTGGATCCTGACTACCTCAGCATAGTTTCAGTATATCACTGTTTTACCCCCCTAGAAGTCAGCTGAACCCACTAAGTACAATATACCAACCTATCACAAGGTTTTAGGCTCCTGTGAATCAACTTAATCTCACCAACAGATCTGAGCACCAAACTGAACTGTGTGGTTTAGCCAAAGCAGGAGCTAATCAGAGCTAGTCATGACTTTCATAGCCCGGGCTAGATGTTTAGTATTTTTATTAAAAAACATTAAGTCTTATTCAATGTTTTATATTGTGTTATCCAGGTAGAAAGCTCCCATTGCCAGACGTGTGGGAGCAGCACATCAGTAAGCAGGAAATCAGTCCTGATAGGGGATGTTTCAAAGTGCTTGTAGTGATGACAAGTGCGAAGTGAAACTGAAGTCTCTGAGGACAGTGAGATACTTATTTTGATGGCAGTGTCTGCTCAACTCCATTGCACCATGCTGGGACAGCTCCTCACATGTCAGTTCTGGCTCCATGTTCCATCAGCTCAGCTCCTACAATCTCAGTGGTTGCCAGCACCATCTCTGCAGCTGACCTCACTGCTGGGTCTTCTGGTCACACACTGCTTATTTTTTAACCCTCCCCAAGAACAGGTCCTCAAACATCAAACCAGCAGTGCACATAGAACAAGTGCTGACTCCCAGTAATTTCAAAGCAAAGCCTCTGCCTCAGGACAGAGTTGCAAGCTGCATGTTATGCGACAGGAGTGTGGAAGTACATAAGCAACCTTGTAAACATGACTTAGTCTTGAAAGACGTGTCTCATCTGAGACATTCAGCTGTGAAGGACCATGGAAAAACAGAGGAGACCGAAGGCCACAGCTTGTACAAATTCATGACATATGTATAAACAGATAATAAATTCCTGAACATGCATGTCAGAAAATTCAAGTTCAGCACAACTGAAAGGATTGCTTACATCTTCAAAATTAAAAACTGTGAGGATATCACACTACAGCACGACAAGGGAGAGTCCCTAAGATCAGAAGCAAACTTTAAGAAATGGGAGTCAAGAGGCCCTTGCAGCAGCAGAAAGGACTTCAAGTCTCTTAAGCAAGCAATTAAATAGATGCAGGGAAAGGGAATGATAAATTGTAAATAGATGAACAGGGAAAGATGGTGCAGGGAAAAAAAAAAAAAGTCATCTATTATGAAGTTGTCTGTGTTTCACAGATCTCCTGAGTATTTGGCACTGAATTCTGGTCTCTGCATAGTTCCTCACCAGTTTGTGTTATTGTGACACACACAGGCTAAGATTAGCTCTGGTTGTCTGCACAGCAGGAGTCATCTGTAACTTGTACACAAATGGCTTCAGGTGGGGGAATGGGAGCAGCCCTCCAAATACAAGAGATTTTCTCCTGGCTCAGATCAAAGGTTCCTTTGACCATTATTCCCCTGGCTTGGGGACATCAGGAGGCTGACACTGCCATGCTGACGTTGCTGTACTGACATGTGGATCTTTGCAAATGCTCCATCAGCCAGCCGATCGCCCTTCAGGGAAAGCTTAGCGATGTAACTGAGACCATGAAGTCCAAAACTCAAGTTGTCCCTCCTAATCTACAGTGCCCGATCTCTGCTGGCAAGTACTGAAGGAAGGGCACACTTCCAGAGCAAACACTCTGGCAGGAGCCCACCCTGCGCACGGCACTGCAGCCGTGTGGAGACATGAGCGAGCCCTCTCTTCACCAGCCCCAGTGAAAAGCATTGTTGTACCAGCAACCCACACCTCAAAAATGAGCCAAGGCAGAGTGAAGCCATTGTCCTGCTGGCTCTGGCCATGTGCTGCACAAATAAGGCATCAAAGCACTTCACCCCTCTGTTGCAACAGCATCATCTCTGCCACAAAAGATGCTTTTTAAAATTAACTACTGTGCTAGTAAAGAAAATTAATTAGAAGTCAGAGGCAAAAAAGAATTGCTTTTTAGGGAGAAAATGCAAACTGCAGTCTGTTGCTCTCATACTGTCCCTGATCCACAATTTTATTAACCATCCCATAGCACCCACAAAGATCTTTTAGGAGCTCTTTCAGCAGACAACTGGCTGTCCAGGAGTTCACAAAGTTCATTTTTGCACCTTCTGATACTGTCTGTCTCCATAGCCCTAGGTTAGATAGCTCCAGAAGCACATTCTCTGTTTTAAACCAATCTAGGTTGACTGTGTCCTAGTTCTGGTCACATGGGATTTCAGTTCCATGCTCACCTTATCCACCACCCCCATTCCCGTAAACCTTGCTCATCTCTCCCTCTTCAGTCTCTTTCTCTCGAGTCTGGAGAGCTCAAGCCCTTTAGACTCTCCTCAAAGGAAAACATTCCACATAGGGAGAGGGTGAAGGGATGGCAGGTTGTTGCTAACAGTACTCTGTTGAACCCCTTGGCTTTTCCAAAGTTCAGCATCACACAAGCACACGATTTTTCCTCTTACTTCACACTTGTCTATACTGAGGCTCATCTGCCCACCTACTCTGGTGGTGTGCCAGTTTGTCACAACTGGTATTTCTCTACCCTCAGGAGACTTGGAGATCTCATTGCATGCCCCCTTCTCGAGGTCACTGCCATGCTGAGTCTGAGCACCTATCCCAGGAAGACACCATCTTTTCCACTCTGAAAAACTGTTTGCTCTCTACCCTCTAACACACTCTCAGACAAACCTGGTTCTTCAGTAACCTCTGGTGTGCACCACTGCAAAAGGCTTTTTCAAAATCCAGCTGTATCATACCCACCAGATGGATTTTACCTGTGCTCACCAGTACCTACCTAGAACCCAGGTCAGGGAAGCAGGATTTCCCTTTGCCGATGCTACACTGATCTTTTTCCATGCCAGCCTCTATTGATGAGCACTTAACTGATCAGAATTCACGCTCTAAAGATCAAGATTGGTGGAACTTTAAGGACATACAGGAAGAAGACTGAAGCATTAAAGAAAACATTGGTGCTTCTGCAGTACAATAGGCAAAGTCGTCACTGTGGAGATTGCCACCTTCAAAAGTTGTGAACCCCGTTTTGCCAGGCTGAGCACTTAGATCACCCAGCTGTAAGAAGCACCAAGTTCATACAAAAAAAGCAGCAATGTGAGCTTGAAGGACTTTCTCTGAGGGCAAGTGCATGTGTGTGCACAATTCCCAAGGCAATGCATGGGAAATAAGTAACATGGGCCAGTCCGAGAACACTGAGTGCCTGATTCGATTTCAAGCCAGGCGATGAGTGTTGGTAATAAGAAGGGTTGTCCTTGAGATACAGGTCAGAGATGCAGCGAGCTCAGAAACTGACAGAAACAGTGCTATGAAAATCCGCCTCAACCTGGGGTAAACCTTTCCTAATCTTTTGCTGTGCTGCTACCTGGCAGCTCCTTGCAGCATGGACTGAAGGTCAAATTAAAAAAAAAAAACAGAACACGTGTCTCTGGACCAACTGCAAATAACTTTATCTTCACCCCGCATCTTCACGTTGTTAATACACAAACAGATTCAAGCTTACATGGCTCTCAAAGTGACTTTGCTTACTCTATTCCCCATTTGTCTGCTGCACAAACACTTGACTCAAAGTGACAGCTCAGAAACTCTGCCCTCTATTACTTTTTCTTGTTTAGAAGCAATTGCTGTATCAGCAAGAGAAGTCACTCCATTTGATTAATAATACATACTGATGGCCGAGACAGTCAGTCAGAAGACTGATGAACTCGTTCGGCCGCTGAAAGCCACTGGCAGTTCGCCTTATGCCCTCCCACTTCATGGAAGCTCATGTAAGGCACCACTAAAGTTTATTTCTGTAAGATAGGTCAGGAAAGTTTGTGATTTTCAGCCAGTCTTCCCATAAACAGTAAGCCTAGTTATTGATATAGCAAGTGAACTGACCTGAGAATGTCTGATGGAGCAATATAACATTCCCACGTATGTTGATTCCTATTTAAGAAGGCAGGCCATCGCAAAAGCCAAGAGCAAATCTCAAAGATGTGCAAAAGACAACAGCTTCTTTTGACCAGTGATCTATTGTTTACCCATGATGAACTCTCTCTGGTCTACCTTCACAACTGTTCCCGTTCAGGGACGGTTTGGTTCATTCCCTGCTTGCACATTCTCCAGCCTTCATCACTTCACTGTGGCTTAAAGCAGCAACAAAACGTCTGAGTGGAATGAAGAACTCTGTTCTCAGCTGACTTTTAATCTCTTTTAATAACTCAGCATCAGAAAACAAAGCAGAGATTGGGTTGGTTTTTGTTAGTGGTGGGTTTTTCTTTTTAATAACTTACGTGTGTTGAGGACAAATGCACTTGAGCTCAGAAATAACCAGTACGTGACAAGATGACCTAGACATGAAGGTGAGCTAGACATGAAGATGGCAGACTTGACAAAATAGAGCTCTGGACTTGAGAGCTAGCGCACGCTCCTGAACATTTAAACATTTGATCCTCTCAAGTTCAAAGCCTTAACAAAGCCACAGCAAAGACTAAATATGCCAGTGGCTGAGTATAAACCACAGGAGGCCATTAAATGAAGGATATACACAGTTTGTATTTGGTTTGAAGATATCAGAACTGTGACCCTTCAAGCTTTTGGTGGAGCAGCATTTGGGGAACAATCTCAATTCTGTCAAGTGTCACCAAGCAGAAACCCAGCTTTAGGAATATTCTGGAGCTAACAACAGATAATCACAAAATGCCACTCTCTACCAACTTTGACAAGCATTCCCTCCTCTGTTCTCCAAGAGGCAGAGGGACCAGCCCAACAAATGAATAACACAGTTAAACAGTGAGCTCAGCCCTGCTCTTTTAGGAAAGATGAGAGCATGTGTAAGCCTTGAGAAGCCCATCATTTCCTCTCAAAGTGTCTGGTTTTCCTCTTCACTCTGCTTCCACTTGACCCCTGAAACCCAGAAGACTCAGGTAGACAATTCTCTCCCATTTCTTTCTGGACTCACTGCAGATGTGAAGAACTGCATGTCCAGCAGTGAGTTGGGGCCACCACAGGGTTGGAAGACCTGCTGTGCAGTTTGGAGCTACTCAGGCACCTGCTTGGTATAGAAATTTGTTGAAAGGATGGATGATAAACTATGTAGGGCAGTCTGAAAGAAAGATATTCTAAGAAAAGCAAAACCAAATATAAACTGGAAATAATTTTCAAAGACAGGCCAGGTGCCTACTTCTCAAATAACAAGTACACTAGGCATGGGACAGACAACCTAACAGACTCATCATCAAATCCAAGATTTCAGAAGTATCAAAAATTATGTTTCTGAATTCAGAGAAGTAAAACAGCATGTTTCAATTCACTAAAACTCTTACATAAATAAAATACACCCAACAACATTACTCTTAAAGCCAACCCAGTTGATTTCTCAGTACTGGAAGTTCAGTGGAAAGATAGAACACATCTTAATTTTTGCATTTCTGAGATCACTCTTTTCAGACAGTGATACCTTCACTACTGAAAACAAGCAAAACCCAAGAAAATAATAAGTGTGAAGACAGAGGAAGAAGAATAGTGCGTGAAAGGGAAGTCTGAGAAAACCACAATTAGCACAGATTAGTAGGCTATTCCCCTACTTTCATTCTGTGTGTTGCATCCCTTCTACCTCTTTTGTTGTAAAAGTGTGGAAGAGGGGAAGCTCATACTGAAAGTGATAGATGCCTTTGTTCACACACCTGAGAACCAGATACACTACCTCTTCCTGCAGCTGCTTTCCCCTTTACTTGTGGCTACACTGAAAAACAAAGGCTAGCAACCCTTCCACTGATAAGCCAAAGCCAGCACTGCTGTAAAAGAAATACCCACATACTGGAAAGCAGAGAGAGCTGCATTTAATACATTGCAATAAGGATAAGTTCCATCCAATTAATTGCTCCAATGAACACAGGAAAAAAAAAAGGCTAAGTAATCTGCAAAGTAGTAGGATTGCTTGGGTATTTTTGCATTTTCTACCAAGCTTTAAGGTAGCTGTCCACAATAGTCTCATTAAATCTGTAGTCTTGTCCTTACCTGTTTAAGCAAAATTATATGCTATTACATGTCCAGCCTGATATTTTGTATAAATTACAGCCTACGCTGTAACACGAAGGCTTAGTATGTAAGTCTGGTTATCTGACCACGGTTGTTACCTTTTGATGCCCACAACCACCATTAGGCATGTCAAGCTCACAGTGTGTGACTCCACGGGTTTCACTCGACCTTCTCTTGCAAGGTAAGAGCAATTTTCCAGCAATGCAGCACTCATCCCATATTCTGAGTTGTTGGTTCCCCAAGTACTTTGCCATCTTTGAAATCATAATAAAGGGTGTCTCTCCTCCTCCTGTGGTTATTGTGACAGCCCTTCACATACTGTAGCAGGTGCTGCAGAAAAACGCTTTTCTATTAAGTCAGGAACATCACTACTTGGGCCGTGAGACAGCAGGCAGAGCTTCATCATTTTCGCAAAAGTTATCTCCAGGGAACACCAGCAGCATGTTTAATTTCCACACTATCAGCTCACTCTTACCACAGACCATCATTCTTCAGAGACAGACATTTGAATAATACTTCAGACTTGACAAAGGCTGGCAGATGAAGAAACACATGAAATTAACATAGTGCCTACAAATAAAGTGCTAAATACTAGTTAAGAAAAAAAAAAAAAAAAGAAAACCAGACCATTATTCCATTTGCACTAATTATAAGACAGCTTAAGGTGCTGGGAAGCATTTTTATAAAAAAATTTCTGAGAAAGTGTATAGAGGGAAAAAACCCAAACAGTAAAAGAGTGATCACTGTATCAAAATATGTGACAGTCAGGTAATCCTAAGTAGAGACAGACACTGGATGGAACAGCAATTCACTACATTACCCACAGACAGGACTTAACTCCCACCACACCTATGTGCTGTTCAGATTTTATTCTTTTGTCAGAAAACACCAGCAGAAGCAAAATTGCATTCTTTCTTTTCTACCACTCATACTTGATCACTTCTTCTAAACCAAGCTAATTTAAAATTGTGTGGAACCACAGAACCAAATAGAAAAGTTGACACAAGTGTTTATTAGGAACATTGGTAAAAATAAGATCTTCAATACTATACATTTGTTTACTGTGTAATATACAGCAAAGGAGATTAAAGTTACATTAGACTGAAGGGGGAAAGAAGAGGTCTTTGCTTGGTGCATCATACTGGTAAGCTAGTCTAAATGCTCAGTTACCCACCTCTATGAAAAGAAAGTGAAAATAAATCACATTATAGAAATATCAAACAAATAAAAGGATAAAAAAATACTTCTTTCTTACTGTACTGGGTTTGGCTGGGAGGGAGGTAACTTTCATCAGAAGCAGCCTGTACAGCGCTTTGCTTTGGATCTGTGGCTAGAAGAGTGCTGATAACGCACCAGTGCTTTGGCTTTTGCTGAGCATCACTTCATAGTACCAAAGTTCCGTTCTTTCCTACTCTGTCCATTCGACCAAGCAGGCCTGAGTGGGCAAGAAGCTGGCAGGGGACACAGGTCAGACAGCTGGCTAGAATCGACCCAAGGGATATTCCAGGCCACGCATCATTATGCTCAGCAACAAAAGCTGAGGGGAGGGTGGGCGGAAATCTGATTCTGCAGCGACTGCCTTTGTGCAACTTCAGCCCCCTGCCCTCCTTTGCTTCACTGACTAAACTGTCTTTATCTCAAACCAAGAGTTCTCTCACTTCCCCTATTCCCAGTCTCTCCCTCATCCCACTGGCGGGAGGGACAGCGCAAGCAGCTGGGTCATGCTTAGCTGCTGAGCAGGGGCAACCGCAGAACCTTGGCAATATGTCTGTTAACTACAGATTAGCCTTATAGAAGAACGCATTCACAGGCGGACGTTTCTTCTTACATTTCAGCACACAACTGTTTATTTCAAGAGTGATCTCCTTCAAATTTTACTAAATGAAGTAACACATTAACATTTCCATGACAGAGATAAATATGCTCCCCTCTCAACCCTTAAGACATTGCACTCTTAGAGATCTTTCTCCAGAAGGGAGGAAAAAACCACTCAATTCTCCCATTATGACAGTACATAACAGAGCAGAAATAGCTGTTAAGAGGTGCATCCACGTTGCCTTTCAGTTTTAAAAAAGTGATAAAGTAGGAGAAAAATATTTAGGAACATTGAAACAACCGTAAAGGAATAGTTCAGACTGAATTCAAATACAGATTTGTAACTATTAACCATCTACATCAAGTAATAAAATACATTTTTAAGAGGAGGAAAAAGTATTTCACACTTCAGTATCACCATAAAAATAATAAGCGAACACTTCAACCCGAAAGCGTTTATAAAAAGATTAGTTCTATTTAGGTAGAAGACAAACACGTTCTTCAAAGTCTTCATCTGTGCCTAGTTTTACAACCAGAAAGAAAAAAGTTTGGGATAAAAAAAAAGAAAAAAAAGAGGCCAAAGGACAAATGAAAACAAACTATCTCTCTGTATTCTGGAATTGCAGCTCTGGTGGAAGGTGCTCAGCTTTATTCATTCTCAAATCTGCTGTATGGATTATCAGAATCCTGGAGAAGACCTGTAAAACAAAACAGGACTGCATTTAGCATTTTGTTACCAGTATTACATAAAAAAAACCTTGAGTTACAGCTCACAGCAGTAGGTACTCCAAAAAACAATACCAAAAGGCAATTTCTGTCCTGTAATAGTTACTCTATTACCCAAATGCTCAAGTACAATAAGTTGAAAGTGTTCTTAAACAGGCCTGTTTCTCAGACTATAATAATTAATAGCTATTTCTCTCCATTAGCAGTTCTTACAGAAAAAAAAATATTTCTCATTTATGAGGTATAAACTATAAAGCTTATTTGTGAGAGTCAAGTCTACAAAAATCTAAGCACAGAGATGCCTCTGGACTGGTCAGTTTCTAAATTCAAGTTATTACACAATCACTGTCCTTCTGAAATGTAAGATGCTGCTACTTGGACTTTGTTCTACTACAATTACCATGCAATCATAGGATGAGTTGGTTGGAAGGGATTTTAATGATCATCTACTTCCAAACCCCCTGCCATGGGCAGGGACACCCTCCACTAGCCCAGGTTGCCCAAAGCCATCCAACCTGGCCTTGAACACTGCCAGGGAGGGGGCAGCCACAGCTTCTCTGGGCAGCCTGTGCCAGGGCCTCAACACCCTCACGGGGAAGAATTTCTTCCCAGTATCTAGATCTTTTAGTTTATCTCTTTTATCTCTTTTAGTTTAAAGCCAATCTCCCTGTCCTACCACTACCTGTCCTTGTAAAAAGTCCCTCCTCAGCTTTCCTGTAGCTCCTTCAGATACTGGAAGGCTGCTCTCCAGTCTCCTCAGAGCCTTCTGTTCTGCAGGCTGAACAAGCCTAGCTTTCTCAGCCTGTCTTCACAAGAGAGGTGCTCCAGCCCTCTGATCATCTTTGCAACCATTATCTGGACCATCTCCAACAAGTCCATGTCTCATAGAATGCAAGTACACCTGGTCAGGTCCCAAAGCAATGGGGAAGAACCATTTCCCTCAACCTGCTGGCCATGCTGCTTTCCACACAGCGCAGGATATGGCTGGCTTTCTGGGCTGCAAGCACACACTGCCAGGGTCACGTGGGGCTTCTCATCCACCAACACCTTCTCCTCAGGGCTGCACTCAATCCTATACCCCTTACTTCTACTTTGGTTATACCCAACTACCAGCCACTGTTGCTTTTCTGCAAGAGGACAATAATCACTAAGAACAAATGACAATCACTTCTACATGTACTAAACCCTCCAGCACCAGAACAATAGCATCACTTAATAAAGGTTGCAGCATGTTCCTATCATATAAACTCTTAAATGACTTTACCAAAATACTATCACAGAAGACAGCACAAAGCCATCCCATCACACTGAATGTCTGGATATACAGACCAACTTCTATAAGGGTCAGATGAGCCTGAGCATGCCAGACCTGGGCTAGGTGGAAGTGCCTACTGAAAACAGAGCAGTCCAGCACGAGCCCAGAGGCTGACTTCTGAGCATGAAAGAATGAGAACACTACCAATACCTTTTCTACCAAGACTTTTATACTTATGCCTGGCAAGTCCAGTCTCCTCTCTAGCTCATTTATTTAGGGCATGGAGATAGAAGACAGCTACACCAAACCACCCCAATTCACAAATGTTCAGATTCACAAGAGCAGAACAGAAGAATCCCACCAGTCCCTGACAAAGCCTTCAAGAGCTCCCCTCAGACTTTTAACACCATTTTCCATGAGAACCTGCACACAGATAGTGGAAGTAAAAAGTTAATGGCACTGAAGGCAGAGTTACTTTTGAACTGCCAGGTTATTTTTAAGATGTCAATCAAAAGCCACAACTGCTTAGTGCTGATTATTGAATCAGCAACTACAGCTATCGGATAAGAAGCAGCAAATACTGAAGAATAAGTATGAAAAATCCTGTAACTACTCAAATTGAGAGGACTACAAGCAATTTGCAAAAATGTTAAAAATCAAAACCAGTCCTCATGTAATGCCCTTTTACTTGTCAAGGAAGGCGTAAGCCATGTAAGGCTTCAGACAGGTAACATGAAATACAGTCTACCTGACACAGTATCTTGAGTCAAAGGTACTACTCCTTTCAGTAATTTTTTCAGCATTTGTACAGTAAGAACCAAGTTAGATAACAGCATTGTCAAGAATTATCTACAGTATTTGAGATCTTAAAAATTGTATCTTCTAAAACTTTTAGAAAGCAGTTACTTCGCAAATGTTAATCTTACCTTTCATGCATTTAAGCAAAGAGTGGTTCTGTCAAGTCTACTCTAGATGACAAGCAAGCAAGCACACAATAAAAAAAAAGCCCTTATCCTTGACCTACAGTTCAACCTTTAGTGCCTTCAGGTAACATTCCTGTGTTCCTACAACACGGACCCAAATACAAAGAAACATTTACTTTACTTCCAGAACCACACCCTCACCTTACCCCAGATACTGATATATCAGCAGATAGCATTTATGGATCCTAATATATTTAGTTACCTGAAAAAGACAACTGAGCAGGCCAATTTTCAGGAATGTTTGCAGTACTCCTGTATTTCACCCCTTTGAAATACAAAATGTCTACACAGCATTTACAGAAGATTAACAGAAGTACTAGAAATTAACATTTTTACTACAATTGGCATTGCATAAGCTCCCTGCACTCATCACGTTCCACTTAGAAATCAAGGCACCACCAAAAAAAAATCTACGATGCAATGAGAAGCAGAACCAGTTTCTCTGACAAAAATTAACTTAAGTCACACATTTCTCTATATATAGTCTGGCAAGTGCTCCTCATGTCTTTCTTACAGTTCTTTCAAGATACATACTTGACACTTTACAGGTCTGAAACGAAAATACTAGACACTTATCGCTTATAGCTTGAACAGCTGATATCCACTGGAAACCATGTCTACACCCAACTGCCAAGTTCAAATTAACCAAAGGACACAGACTCCTAATAAACTTTCCCTACACCCTTCTGAGGGGAAAATACCTTTTTATCTGTCCCTACCCCAAAGCAGTCAGCCAAACAACATTTTACATAACTGAGCCTCATATTCTGTGTGTGTCATTTTTACTCATAACAAAATTCATTCCCAGTAGTACTGGCTTTAATTTTAATGAACTACACTTAGGAATGAACAGATCTAGTTACCACCAGTAAGGCACTGGTATATTTAACAGAGTTCTCTGATGTGTTTTATCAGGAACTACTGAAACTAAACAGGCTATAAGAACTATGGGTCATTTCAGCATGAGCATTACTGGTCACTGCTTCAGAAATTCATCTCCCAAGAAAGGTACTCCAAAAGAAACAGTAAGCCCTCTTCTCCAAATGAGGGCAACCACAGAGGTTACAGTATCTGCTACACTTTGTTCTCAGTCTTGCTTTCAAATCTTCATCCAACACTTAAATTTCTTTCATCCTCAGCACTTCAAGCACATCATAAGATTGCACTAAATGAGGGAGACAGCACCTCATAGCTTAAAACTTCTTCAGTAAGAACTGGTGCATCAGGCTCCAGTAAGTGGACAAAAGCAATCTAGAGGCACATACAGAAACAGAGCATGACAAAAAGCTCCTGTCAGCTGCCACAGCTGCTCTCAGCTGTGACACTCAAAGAGAAGCTGCAAACCTATGCTAATTGGATAGCATGTCTAGTTCAACTAAAGCTCATGTGCTGCCTTGAACCAGACACAAGTCGTCTCCCAACTGTTTCCCATTTGACCTGAGACTGACTACCCAACCTGTGACTTACATGCTCAGAGAAGCTAGATGTTTGTAGGTTCAGGAGTCTTGTTTGTTAGTAATGTCCATTATATGTCCCTGCTTAACTTCTATATTGACACACAGGACACTTGCAAGAACTTCTAGCATCTCAGTTCTGTTTATCTTCATTTTGAGGTTACTATTTGACCTACTTAACATTTAAGAAACACTCAAGTCTGAATTGTAGTCATTTTTCATTAGCTTGTATGAGGCAACAAGGCCTCCTGTTGGGGCCTGAGCGGCTTTATCTGAGATATACTTGTTTTGGGCAGTCAGGCAGCGGTAACCAAGGTCAGTGAACGAGGGAAGTTGCTGATGTGGTAACTAAGTTGGGGAAGTTGCAAGAAAGGAGGATACCTGTCTGAATAGGGGTGTAGCTATAGAAGATAAGGTAGCCAATCAGCTTAGCTTGTGATGCGTGTGTGGCACGTGTACGGAAATGGTTTCCTATATAATGTCACGGGGTTTGCGAATAAAGTGGAATGATTCTGCATCATATTGATGTGTCTGGTCATTCTCAGCCCGCATGGAACTAAAAGACCCCGGCAAGTGGTGAACCTGACGTGATATTACCGACCACTACCCACCGGGAGAAAGCGAGGCGTCCTGACCGGCTGGCGAAGAAGGTAAGCCGAATCACCCAAGAGAGGCGCGAGCAGATCTGCGGCTGGCAATAGGGCCAGTTTTTCGTCAGGATCGTAATTGCTGCATCAGCAACGGAAAAAGCAGCTCTTCAGAGCCTAATGCAGCTAGCAAGAGACAGAGACTAAGCTGCTGGAGGGGGATCCCTCGGCACTGCTGGTTCGGTGCCAGAGGAGGGGGCTGGTAACTGCCCCGGATCAACTTTATGAGCAAAAGATTTCGGATAAAGTGAGTGAAGATCTTTGGGACAGTATTACAGTGGGGAGTGGCATCCCAAATTGCCTGCCCCGTTACTTATGATCAAGGAGGAGGAAAATGGGAGCCAGGCAATTAGAATCTTCTTTATGGCAAGCTCGAAAAACGGTAAAAGACTATGACAAAAAGCAGAAGCCTCCAAACAAATAATCCAATGAATATTTATGGCAGCTGTAAACACGGCCAGTGATATCTGCAATTTGGGTCGATTGCTCTTTACACTGCCTGAAAACCTTCTTTTCTTACAAGAGTGGCAAGATAGGGCAATGCGAGAAACCTCTGTGTCCTGACAAGCTGCTCCGGCACTCATTAAAAAAAAAAAAAAAACACCAAAAACAAACCAACCAGAAAAATCTCTCATCAGTCATGGTGAAATTTCTGCAGCATATCCTTTCTACGAAAAGGCTAAGCTATAAACTCCCAGCAGCCTCCTAAATGGTATAAAGGCAATTGTAAAATTAAATTCCTCTCATATTCATTTATATCATATACTGTTAACTATGCAGCTTCTCAGTCACCGAGATCTGACTCCCATCATATATCAGCACTGCCCAAAAATAGAATTTCCAGTGAAATGCTTACTCTGTATGTTAAAAAAATTAACTAGTTTGTGATACACTGTGCATTTTTACCCCTTATTACACTTCTCTTTAGTTTTAACTGCCAAATTAACAATTCTATTCTTAACATGCTAAATAGCTTTAAGTGTATAACAATGTAAGGTTTCAGTAATTTGCATTCACAACACAAAAGGTCAAGATAAAGCATCTATCTTGAACAGAAGGCACATTTACTGTGACAAACTACTGAATATAAAAATCAACATCTCACATAAAATAAAGGAGATAGGATTACATATCATTAAATTAGCTGATCAAGACTTTTGCAGAACTGAAGCAAGTGGTGTGGAAACCCAAAATCATGAAAGGCAGTAATTTTGTAAAAACAGAGATAGAATCCTTCCAGCAATACTAGGCAAAAATCCTGAAATAAATAATAAAGCAGCTTCTCACTAATGCTATACTGAACATACAATAGCAGCAAATGCACCAGCAAATAAATTGTAGTCCCTTTGTATACTACACAAGCTGCAAAGTACTGTGAATTCTACTTCAACATTTTCTAACAGTCAACATATAATTTACGTAATCATATTTCATTCATACATGTGAGCAAATGAAAAATACTATCAAATTGTGCAACAAAGAAACAATTCAAAGCGCCTATTCCTGGTTAGTGAAGCTCTCTATTGCTTCCAGTGCTCCCAAAGGACTGTGGCTAGAGTGACACCTGCAATGCATTATAAATGTGTAATTACCATTTAAATGGAGTAAGGAAAGCTTGGTGGATGAAATAGGAAAAGGCATTCCCTTAAAGCCACCCAAATACTGAAATTTCAGGCATGATCATCTTAATCTTAACAGTCAGGTTAACATAGTCATTGTCATTCTGCCACTCATCCACGCCTACTTAGCCAAGAATCCTCTCTGCAGTACGTAAGAGTGTAAAATAATCTAGTGTCTCCATAATTACTTGCAGCAATTTTTATCAGATTATGTTTAATATGCTAACATATGTATTTACCAGACAGTGAAAAATGAAGTCAGAAGATCCAAAGCTATAGTAAAACTCTATTATGTCTCTCAATTATTTTTATTATCAAAATCTAAAATACCTGAATATTATATAGTTTATAATGTATATATATTTTGTCTTTTGTTTTTCTTCAGTTACGGACATCCATTTAGAATGCGCCAGCTCTTCACAGAGGAGTTAGGTGGTTCTTTTGGAAAAAAATTATGTGAGAATCAAACTGATATATCTGATAAAATAAATTAGTATCTGTATATGCAATAAAGGAGACATGTCAATAAATACACTTATAAATGTCTGCTATTGAAATTTATACAAATTATGATCTTCTACAGGTAAACTGCATTGCAAAACATAACTGCACGGTGTGTACAAGCCTCACTCATAAGCAGATACACCTTCCATTACCAGAATGAGTGCACAACCTTGTTTCTAACTACGTCACTGATAGACTAACATGCTTCAAGTGGAGGCACAATGAGACTAGCTCTCATATAATTCTGCACAGTACAGCTACAAGCAGGTTTTATTGCATTCGGTATATGGATTCCATAGGCACAGAATTAGTTACATTCCATCTCAGGAAACACGTACTCCAACAAGACTCAAAGCAACATTCTGCAAAGGTCTAGAAGTTAAGTACTGAAGGCAGAATTGTCTTCACTAAAACATAGGGCCATCCAGAGATGAGTGAGCTGGTTTCACAAGCAGAACGTAATGGAACACAGCCTTCTGAAACAATCCCAGTGCAGTGCTTTGATATTTCATCTGCTATAGCGAACTTTGGACCTTGTTTACTCCTCTTTGCATCTCCCTGAGGCAGTGCAGCTAAGCTTATGCATATGTACAGCACGCTGCATGTTAGTTTGGAGACACAGCCATTGTCTTAGACATAGCCTTTGTCTTAAGTTCTTCACTATCTCAATGATTTAAACTTGTTGAGACTGACTCAAAGGAGGAACATACAAAGAGTGAGTGTTGACTTGCATGGTTTGGTGGGCTTTTTTTGTGGGGTGTGTCTTTTATTTTACACATCTGGGCTATTGTTGTCAACCACTCAAACCTCCTGGAAATTAACTGTGGTTGGGACACAGGGTCAATTACCCTATAGAACACCACAGGCTTGAAGCTCATGACTGATGAATAGCAGAAGTTACTTCTAGTTTCGATACAATTCTTCCTCCTGCAGCTCAAACTTTGCAGCGTACTTTTTCCTCCAATCCAGAAAAGGAACACACTTTTGCAAGCATTCCCCAGGCAGAGAATTCCCTATAAAACCGTCTGTATCACTTCTGTACCAGCCAAAGGGCAGGCAGCAGATTCATGAAGGCATTCCCCGACTCTGCCAATCAGTTTAACAAGAGGATGAAAATTAAAGAGTTTTGAGTGACAGTTTAGACCCTTAGAATCACCTTCTCTGACATTAGTTCCATTTGCATAATAAAAAGTGCAGCATAGTTTTAGCATATCTGTCTCTGCATACACAGTACTATTAACCCTATGAGGAAATCAAATGAAAAGTGCAAGCACTGACAAGCCTAGATAATACAAGCCTCCTATACAACATAGCAGGTCCTACAGTCCAGAGATATGCTTTTCCTGCTGGACCACAGCTCCACTTAAACACACACAACAAATTTAATCCCCATGTAGGCTGCTTCCTGTATTTTTTTTTTTTTGTTACATTTGATTTAAAAAGCTTGGTATCTGCTAGTCAGCCTATCATCCTTCAATAACTGAGTCTACTAGCCAATTTATTGGATTTATCAAGTTCAAGAACAGACCCTGCCTCCCACAAATCAGTATTCTTTCTTAGAAAGAGACAAAGAATCACTTATTTTAATCAATACGTTTAAATGCCCACCCCAAGCAAAGACCCCATCCAGCACATCGTCTCTTGCCCCATGGGAGAATCGGTGCAGGAAGCAAGAGGAATAGAAAAGTGCTAAGGTCAGTTGTTCAAGTGACAGAAAACATGCATCAGAAAATGGGCTCGATTACTTCTGCTGCAGCCTGTTTCTGCTGTGAATTTTAATAATTAGGAAAAAGACTTTGTTTAGATACAAAGTGTGAAAAGATTATCACCTACCGTACTTCTTACGTATTTCATCATGCTTCAGTTTTCTTTCATGTTTCCTGCAACAAATAAAGGCATCAGAAGAACATTCAGACTCTTCTGAGTTGTAAGCAAAATACGTCTACCTAGGGAGGTGGTTGAGTCCCCATCCCTGGAGGTGTTTAAAAGACAGGTAGATGCAGTGCTTGAGGACATGGTCTAAGGGTAGACTTGGTGGCAGCAGGTTAATGGTTGAACTGGATGATCTTAAGGGTCTTTTCCAACCTTAACAATTCTATGATTCTATGGTAGTTACATCTGAGACAACAGCATTTTAAAAATTAGTAAGCAATTACAAATTAAAAAAATAATTTCAGTTACATTTTCTATGTACACTTTATAGGATTCCCTAACTTCTCATTAATCAGTAACCAGAATTTTTTGTATGATATATTTGCAAGCATGAAGACACTGTTTTATCTAATATGTCCACATATTTGTACACATGCACACACTGAGGTATTCATCTATACACAAGATGCAATATTCGAAGATTCCCTAATGCCTTCCAGTAGGGAGCATAATGGAAAAAATTATCTGTGAACACAGTGTGCTTCAAAAGCTTAATTCAATATAATAGTTAGAGATAAAAGGTGTACTACTGTTTTAACTAGTACAGCAAGCATAAGCAAGAAGTATTAGTTTTTAAAAACCAGCATAGCATCTGTGCTGAGATCAAATAAAAATATTATCCTGTACAAATCCTGGATGCCTCTAATGATGTTATCTAACCATAAGACAGTTTCCAAGACTATCTAATAGTTATGAGGGTAACCTGACGACCATAGGATTCCTGCTGTCTGTGCTGCATATAAAGATGACATTATATGAGGCAAGGAACCTCAGGAAGAGAATTATTCACACAAAGCAGGTGTCTGATGAACCAATTTCTTCTTTCCCTTCCTCCCCACCGAAAAACTAAAGGGGTGGGAGGGAAGGAATTTGAAATTGTTCCATCATTCCTCAAATCATTTTCCTTTAAAGGTTATACCTATTTTGCTCCATTAAAAAAAACAACACAAAAAAAGACCACAAAAAAGCTTCCACACAGTAGTCTCACTAAGACCACCTAGGATCTATATATTTTGAGGAAATGACATAGAATTGGACAAAATGTTCCTCCAACATAAAAGCTACAATGTTTGTTGTCCCTAATAAAATTCAACCAAATTAGACAAGTTGTGACTCACCTGATTCCAATTTGCACATATTCAGCAGAAAGCTGTGCAGCACTGACAGCTTAATTCACCAAAGATCCCATCTGCCCTATTCACACTCCACCTCCAAATAATTCCTACTGCTAATCAGATCCTGTGTGTCCTCAGAAGCAATTATCCTGCTTCCTAAGGAGCTGAAGGGCTGAACTGGTCTTTCCCTGCAACCACACTTCTGGAAAGCATGTGGTTAAAGCATGATGAGAAAACCAAACAAGAGAGATTCAAACCCTCCCACTACTATTCCTCTGAGATACACATCTCCTATGTATCCCCTTCCACTACTCAACCCAGTCAGCATAGCAAACAAAGCCACCTGGCCAAACTGCAGGTGAAGGAACTCAGGAATCAGGGTAACGAAGAGGAGAATCAGGACAGAGGTTAAGGAGAAAAGGAAGAAGAGTCAAGTTTACCTACTGAGTGTAACCTGACCACAGGGTTCCTGCTGTATGTGTTGCAAAGAGATAACATGTATAAGACAAAAAAAACCAAAAACCCACAAATATATATATATATATATATATGAGGCAAGGGATGTCAGGAAGAAATAGAGATGTTCCACTTCAGCAGCCTTCTCCTGAATAAAGGCAGCCCTTATTTCTGTAGTTTCCATGGGATATTATATCATCTCAAACTAGTTTTTTTACTCACAGTATTAATCACATATTCCTCGCAGTTTCACATACCCTGTTTGAAATCACAGGGACTCACCACTGCAGTTTCAGCTGAAATCTCAGTACTTCAGTGGCCTGAACCTTCCCCAAACACAGAAAGCACTAGGTATGTACTTAAGAAGGATGAGCGGGGAGCAGAAATCAGGTTCTGTAGGCTTTAAACCTCAGAAAAACACTTTGGGATACTTCCCCAACCCATTTAAAATACACAACCAAACATCTAACAAATTTGTATTACTTAAATTTGAAAGGCAAAACCGTTTGTACAACATTTGAACTTTGGCAGGCAGACACAACTATAATATTGCCCACAACTAAATCCTTTTGCAGTAAAAAAAGCTCTGGTATACATCAACTGAGAAGAATCAGGCGCAATTCTGAGAAGGCAGTGACTGAATCGGCCACCCAGAGGTGGCTTACTTTCACATCTTGCATTATGATCAAATGTCTGAGAAGGTTTTGTTTCTTAATACTACTGCTATCACTACATCTCCTGTGTAATAAATACCTCCCCATTGAGGTATGCTGAGAAAGTATTTTTCTTAACAATAACAATTCATATCAGAGTTTTCCATACTCTGTTCTTCACAAATGAATCACAGAACCACACAATGTTAGGCATTGGAAGGAACCTCAAAAGATCACCTAATCCCACCCCTCACCTGAGCAGGAACACCTAGATTAAGTCACAAATGGAGAGCAATCCTTCCTCCCCTGCTCCCTCCCCATCTTGTTCTCCCTTAACAGTATACTACTAAACTATACTTGGCAGTTTATCTCATTCAAGACCTCATTGATTTATGAACTTTTAACATATAAATCATGGTTTATAAATGATATAAATCCAATATATGTGTGCCATGTCATTGCAGCTGTAAATGAGTAGAACCAAGAGTAACTCATTTCTCTACCTTTCTCAACCACACTTTAAAAGAAAAAGAAACCAAAACAAAACCACAAGCCAAAACCAGCAACCAAATTAATCCAAAGTGTAGTTTTCTCCTCTGAATCACAGCCTCACTTAGGCATTAACTCATGCCACAGACAGACATCAGTCCAGGAAAAACTAGGCAAAGCTTCAGACATCTCCTTCTTCTGCTCTCTACTAGAACAGAGCTCTTGTACCAGCCACAGTACTCAAACCTACTCATTTGCTGTTCACCTATGAAAATACAGGCTCCTAACCAGGTTCACAAGTCTCACAATAAGCCTAATTTTGTAAAATCCTGATATTGTCATCTTAACTCCGTAACACCCTATATTTAGTATTCCATGTATTTTTTAGATGAGCAGAACACTTTCAGCTATACATGTTCTGGTGATGTATGTCAAGCTGTTAAGACTTACCTCTGAAGAAACTGTAGTCTCCGTTCTTCTCTCTTTCTAGCTAACCATTCCTCTTCTTCATCTGGCCTACTAGAAAAACAAGGAGGGGAGGAAAATATAAAAGGAAGCAAAAGCAATTTCAGTTCTAGGCAATCACTGTTGAGTCACTTGACTTACTTTCAAAAAGGCCCTATAATCTGACCTGAAATACTTCTTCACAGCTATGTAAGACTTCATTGCTGAGTAAGTACAACTGACAAACTTGTAGAGTTACCCTTTTCGTGTTTTGTAAAGCCTAAGCATTTCACTCAATGTAGTAATGTGTGCTTCAGACTCCACAGGACAATTTAAAGTCTCTTAGGCCCAGACTGCATACAGCCCTACTTGCCATTTTCCTCAAGCATCACACCCCATTTTAGAGCAAGCGTACTGCACATGCATAGTTAAGTCCACTGTTATCCCCTGGAAGAAAATCAATGGTTCATAAGCTTTTGATGAACATTTTATCTTTCCATCAAATATCACTACCTCATCTCAAGCTGCCCCGGGAAAGCTGTCTGCATGAATTGCCTTGGCAGCTGCCTTCCCTTTTCTGCCATGAACAAGGGTTTACCTAAGTGCACCAGCTGTGTGGTTCTGAAAAATTCTCCACCTACATGGTACTTCTGAACTATGGATGTGCATCTATGCTCAAATGAATGCATGCACTTAAGCTTTGTGGCCTTGGAGCTTCACTTAACCATTAAATATGCCATATAAGAGTTGCAGACCTGTAATGCAAATCCCAAACAACAGCTATTTGCCTGTTCCTCGCCCTCAGCACAATGGATGACAACTCTTCAGGGTTAGTGAATTGACACCTGCCATGCTTTTCCAGGTACTAATAATTCTTCAAAACTGAATGCACTCTCTCAATATGTTTTATATGAAAATTTACAATATTAACACACCCACTAATAGACAACAGTTAATAGCACCATGCATCTACAGCAACCAACATACAAGTTAAGCAAGAGTGACATCCAGTGGTTATTTATATGTTTTAGCCGAAAATTCAGATGCCAGCACTGCAAATCTGAACCGATTTTTTCCATCTGCTCAATTAATGTATCTTAGTCTTCAAAATATAGTAATTAAATAGATACTGCATATTTCCCATAGAAATTTTCTAGCTTCTCTTTATTTTTTTTCCACATGAGGAGTTACAAAAATCTTGGAGGAGTTTAGCAGCAGGAAGCACATGGAACCGGTTATCTTTATCAGAAGATTATGTATGATCCTTTTGGAAAACTAAGGAATTCCCCAGATTAGCATGTCCAGGAAGACTAGAAGCTTCCAGTCTTGAGCATCCTTCTTTAAGACTTCTTTAACAGAGACCCCAGTGTCTTTTAACTATGCCATAGTCTCACATAGTGTTGCAAAACATAAAGCCCACAAATCAGTAAAATGCTGGCATAGATTTTGGAAAATATATTTCTTCCCTATAATTAAGAGCAGCATTAAATATCTCCTGATTTCTAGACACTTTGAAGGAATTTAGTTTTTCAAAACTCTGAAACTAGAAAAAAATAATATAATTGAAAATAATAATATAATTAAAACATTAAAGGGAGTCTATTTAGTACATGTTCATAAAAAGTTATATCTCAAGTACATGGAGCCAGACTCAAAAAGTCCAAAGATAGGATAAAACCAATGAACTTAATGCACCAATAGTCCTAGGATTCCTGTTAGGGATGGACTCAGGTAATTCAGGTGTTAATGGTGTGGGAGTTAATGCACCCAGGCACTGTCTTTGTCCAAAGAAAAAATAATTGCTGACTTCTTAAACAGTGAGACCTCACAGCTTGAATTTCTATAAGGAATACTGATGCTTTCACAAAACAAGGTTACACCTGAGACAGAACACAAATCTGTAAAACACATCTCTATTACTACATTTCTATAAATTTTCCTACTTCCGTTTTAGATTTTTGTAGAAAAAGAGTACCTAAACTGAGAAAGCAGAAAGCAAAAGAATTCCTGCTGAGAATCGGTGCATTTAAAGCCAGTAATATATCAGGCTCCAATGTAATAATACATTCTGAATCCTCCTGAAATAAGCTGGACCCCTCTCTGACAAGACCTTTAAATCCTCTAAGTGTCAGAAGATTAAGCTTGACACCTTTGGAGTTCTGGCATAAGATGACTCTCCACTAACCCTCTATTTTTGGAATTAGATGTTACAGTACTGATTGACGACTTAGCAACTAAAACTGAAGTCTGGCACAAATCTCTCTCTTCACAGGAATCAAGCTTTATTTGTTTGAATGTCAACAACAGGGTCTGACTATTCAGCTCCTCTGCAGAGGAAAGTTGGCAGATCTTAAATAAAACCTAAAACAGTTCTATACATCTTCAGTGTTTATCAACACAGGGCTAAAGAGTTAACAGTTTTTGCACCAGGATAGATTTCGTACACCAATCTGCCAGCAGAACAGGTGTATGCATCTTCCTTAGGGAGAAAAAAGGGAATGACAAGGAACTTACAACTATTTTCTCCCTTTTTTCAAAGACACAGATATACCATATTTCTCTGGCTTGAAGGTCAGCACTAAACACTCTACAGCTGCATAAAATTCTTGGAAAAATAACCATCAAACAACAACCATGGTATAGAAATAATTTCAGAAAGGTCCACATTTTTGTTCACATTCCTTTTGTGAACAAAAGGAATAGTTAGCTGTAACTACACTGCCCAGAAACCTGAGCTCTAAAACTTCAGTGACACAAAGGAATATATTGTACAATCCTAATAAACAAGGCTTTCCAGGTATTTCAATAGGATCATCTGTCACTCAACTACTCACCTTCCTCTGAAGGATATTAACCAAATAAAGTAAGCAAGTGTGCAGGAGGGGGAAGATATTTCTAAAACCCACTTAAAGTAATACTTCAAAAATTAAGTCAGTTGCTCTTTATATCTTGGAACAAAAAATGTATCACATTACATTGAAATTATTTTATTGATTTAGCAAGGACAGCTAATCACTTAGATACTGACTGTGCTGATAGATCCTACAGAAAACTCTGAAGCATGGACACTACGAGCTGTAGGGGACTCAGTTATTTTTTACCCACCTGATCTGCTTTTGCTGTAGCATGGGATTGCCTTCAAATAAGTTGTTTGTATTGTTTGCAAGTGTTTATTTGGCCACTGAAATATTTCATATATAATTTTAATAAAGTATAAAACATAGAAGTGTAGAGCAGTATCTTAAAGAACATACCTGTAATGCTGCCACTAACAACATCGCTTCAGTGTTGTTCTAGCATTATTTCTAGTGTCATGCTGCCTGTCACTAGACACCTTTTTTAGGTTGCCTCAAACAAAATGACCAATACTGTTTCCAAATTAAGGTTCTTAATACACTGAAGAGTAAATATAGTGAGGGAAGACCAGCACCCAAAGGTAGTAAAGAAAAAAAGAATATATATATATATTTACCTCCTGGAACGCCTTCTGCAGTAACAGCAGTAACAGCAACAGACCACTATGGACACCAGAATGAGTCCAGCTACTACAGCTATGGCAATAATTAAAGCCTCAAAGCTCACTGAAAAAAATAAATATATTCATCTTGTTAGACTCCAGCATTAACATTTGCCTTTCTGGTAATTCTTCCCCTTCTTCCCAAGGGTTTTTTCACCTTTGTACAAAACCAAAGAAAAGCCAACAATTTCCCACAACTATGCCTGTTAAAACTACGCGTATCACAATCCAATTTGGTTACTATGCATACCTACACTGACCAGACATTAAGTAAATTGCTCTTTACTTTGATATGTTCCACAGCTGTATCCTCCCAATCACACTCTTAGGCAGTATACAGCATGAGCCAGGAGAGCCATATAGGTGCGGCATCAAGGTACACATACTGCATGCAGCAGCTGATGAAATGAGTACAATGAAATAAGAGAACATCAGGATTTGAAGCTGAATATGAAACTCTTCATGAATCTTCCTAGGTCATCTGCTACATTCAAAGAGCCATGAACAGGTGGTGTGGTGGTGGTTTATTATTTTAACTGCATACACTGTAACAACCACAGCCAAATCAGGAAACTGATGTCCTGGAAAAGAATGAGGCCCGAGAAGAATGCCAACAGAGATACAAGCAATGCTGTAGGCACAGCTTGGAGGAGTTACTTTAGGGGCCTAACAAAGGACAAAAGGAAATCAGTCAGGGAAGTTGAATCAGAGATAACAAACACTAAATACCTCTCCCCACTTTCTATTTAAAGCATGATAGGGGAGAGGGAAGCTCTCTTGTCCTCTTCCCCTCACAAATCCTCCTGAACTCTGCCACATCCAGCTGCTTCGAACAGCTGCAGTAAAACAGAGTAGCAGCACACACACTTTTCACTGCTTCAGGGTACTAGTGACAAAACACAGTCAAACTGACCGAGTGAAGTTCAGAGGCTCCATCCTCTCTGACCACACACACAAGGCAAAGAGTCTTCTTACCCTACACACCTCACCAGCTCACATCAGGCTAAGGAATATCCTTCACTAACCCTGCCAAATAGTAGATCCCAGCAAATATTTTTGCTTTTATGCTATAATTTACTGGGTACAGTTCACAACACAGATTAATACATAGCTTTTAGTTACAAGTAAATCCTGAATATGTAAACTTTCACAGTAATACATTTCACATTCTGTTACTCCCCTACAAGATACAAGCAATTAAACATGCTGTTTTTGAAACAAAACCCAAAACTGCTTTTAATCTACATTTTAAGTATACTATTTGCTTTTACAAATGCCACTTAACAGAAACATAAAATGTATTTTGAACCTATTAAGAGAGCACAGGAAAAGACTGTCAGTTTTCAGTCTGAATTGCTGGGCCACTATTTCATCTCTTTATTCATGAAAAGCAACACAATTAAGCTACTTTGTACTACACTGCATTTATACTGTTCTTTTTACTGTGGTTAATAATATTGCAACATGTGTTATTCCATAAAAAATTTAACTGGAAGCAAGTCATTTGTTTCTGACTTTGAGAGATGCAATATTCAGCTTCATTACTGACAACAGCGAGCCAACACTCATCTCTTCATTTAATTTGCACCACCACACACACAAGGTAATTAGTTTTATTCCTGTGTCCGAAGGGGACAGCCTCAGTAAGGCTCTATATCCCCATGGCATGTTGCTGCATATAGTTTGTAAATAAATAAATAAAATCTACTGGGGAGATGGATATCTGGGTTTTTCTGTGGTTGGTTTCAGTAGGTTTTCTTTCCTTCTTTCGACACTTTGACTTTTCTGCTGACAATGTGCTCCATTTTCTGTTTAAACTGCATTCAACCCAGAAACACTAGAAAAACAGAATGGCCAAGCTAGAAGCCATTTCTATAGCAGGAGTATGCTGCCAGGAACACCCTGGGTGGGTATCAGCAGCCAATGCAGAGGCTATCGAAGCCAATGCTTCCGATTCTGGCTAAAGCATTGCTGGTAACACATCAATGTTTTGGGTGCTGCTGAACAAGCTTGAAGAGCATGAAGATTTCTTCCTCCACACCTCTGTTTCTCCCCAGGGAGCAGGGCTGGAGGTAGTCAAGAGACTAGAGATGTTGGGAGGGAATACAGCCAGAACACCTGACCCAAACCAGCCAAAGGGATATTCCACACCATATAACGGCATCATCAGCAATTCTCATTAAAGGAAAAGTGGATGAGTGTCTAGCTCCCAGCCTGACTACTGTCTGGGGGCTGAATGGTGGTAAGTGTTTTGTTGGTGGATTTTTTTTGGTGGGTTCCACCCCCCACCCATTTTTTCCCTCACCTGTTTAACTGTCTTTATGTTAACTAATTATTTTCCTTGCTCTTTTTTCCACCTTCCTATTTTCATCCCTTATCCCACTGGGGCCAGGGGAAAGAGGGAGGAAGTAGACAACTGTGTGGGCACTTAGCTGTTGTCAGGAGTCAGCCCACCACACTTCCAGAAAGCAGTCTGCTTGACAGATCACAGCAACAGCCCTTACTAGCATACTGAAAGCCTGGCTTCCTGAAAAGTGTACCTTACCAGTGAAACAATATACCTTCTGTAGCTCTAAAAAAAAAACACTCCCAAAGTGCTTTCTCTCACAAAACACAACACAAAGCCCTTCTGCTAAGAACAAAGAATAGGTGAAGTTACCCTGTGCCGCCTCATGTAGTCCCTCAGTGTTCAGGGATTATATAAAATGGTAGTGCTCAGAAACTCACATGCTCCATTTTAACAGCAATCTTCTACCACTGCAACCCTAATGCAAAGACTACTCCATAATCTCACTGCTCTAAGCATTCTAACTTCCTTCCAATTTACAGTTAACAGAGTGACTGGCAGCTCACCCCCCTCTAGTTTTTGTCATTTAGCCTCCTGGTGTTTAAAAGCAAATACACAGAAAACAGCAAGCTTTCACTTTGCTGAAGATGGACTCTTACTCCAGAGGACAAGCTTTCCAATGAGTTATTTGCTCTCCATTCCAGTCTATTCCGAATTCAGATCTGTATATACAATATTGCAAATATAGCTCCAAAGATCTCACCACAACTTTGTGGTGCTCCATCTCCTCACTGTTCTTAGACTTCCTTTTGCTTTGCATTACCATCTACAGTGGCACTCCAGAGTTTTCTTAGCTTTAACTGCATTGCTGTCAGCAGCCACAAACTTTGGTTTTTTTTTCAGCTGCTTAACCAAAAACATTCAAGAATTTTTGGTTGACTCCATTCCTGTGGTATTTGCTTCCTTCTGCTCCTGGACTATACTGTAAAAATTGTAGATCTAGCATATCATTCAACATTAAGAAGTTTTTGAAGAGGTTATAATGGTGGCCCTTAGTCAGAAGGAATGATTTTATTTCTTTGTACCTCAAACACTGTTTAAGGAACAGGTGAATCCCAACTACATACAGAAAATACAAAAATACTCAGAACATTCCAACATCACTGGCTCACAGTCTCAACTTTAGCATCAACAGAACTTCACAGTAAATGTTTTAAAGCTGCTGAATCATAACTGCAGTGGCCATTCAAAGAAGCCTTATCAATGACTTTTTATAAGTCTATAACCACTACCACTTCCACGCATCCATCCAAATAAATTATCAGGTAACGGCTCTAGCAAGTGGTAATCTTACTTTAATCATACCCATAAAAAATATCTACAACAACAATAAAATTAGTACCTACTCCAGCAAACTCCCCACTGAACATTTGAGAGTGAACATAATGAAGATGGTGGAAGAATGCTTCTTACAGGGTAATCAATGCAGGTGTCGTTAGTGTAACACCAAAGGCACTGTGTAAAACAAATAAAAAACAAATTATTGTTCTTCAAAAACAGTTTCCAATTTAGTTCTACTCTCCACAGACAGGATTCTTCAGCACATACAGTACTGCACAGATACACTGAAACTGCTTTGTAGCATAAAACCTACAGAAGACTAAATTGAATTATGAGTAAAGACTTTTGCATCTATAGGCAATTAAGTTAATAAATATTTACATTAGCCTCACAGTATTTGGGAATATATTGAGGTACTCTGTACTTGATGATAAAATAGCTTTGGGTCTAAAACTATTGATATTAACAAGATACACAAAACCAAGGAATCCGGCTGTTAATAATTTTAACACACCTGTTATCTGAAAATTAAAGATATACTTATTCTTACTTCAGCACTATATTTGACTATCAATAAAAAAGAAAAAATAAAGAACCTTTACAATTCTACAGGAAGCTTTGCTACAAGATTATAAAAGATAGAGCCTTACCCAATACAACCTTATCCAATCTGTATTGTACGTTAGGTATCACAAATGCAGACATATCAGCAGTTTTAAATTTTAAACTTACATATAGTACAGTTACAGTACCAGCGCATCATTCTGCTTTTTATGTCACCAATAAGCATCAAGCTTAAAGGCTTGGGTTTTTTAATGGTTTTTCCCCACACACCTATTAAAATAGATATTCAAAACTACTTTACCACACAACCAGTAAAGAAGTTTTGTATGACACTACAGGAATCACTGATGGGACAAGGGGTTTTCTAGGGTTCATTATAGAAAAAGCTCATTCAGGAACTATGCTTTATCTAACAGTACTATTAAGAACATCTGTCATACATCCTCAATTGCACAAGTTCCGTTACCTTGCTCTGAACATGTTAGAAAACATGAAGTAGAAAGAAAACTGTTAGCAGCAGATTCTGCTCTCTTGAAAAAAATTAAGACAAATAAATTTGTACTTCGTAGTTGACAGACTGTACAAGTCAAACTCAGACACAACAACAAAAATAAAACGAGGCAGAATAATCTTCATAAAATCCTCCCAAGTTTCAATTTTAATCAAGGATGTTCGATGAGAACATACTTTTTTTTTCCCCCTGGACAAATTGTTTAGTCATAATAACCTGTTTGAAAGTAATGACTAATAGGTAGCAGACTAAAAGTCAAACTTGTTTGAATGTAACATTGACCTTTTTTGAGCAGGAAGCTGGACTAGATGACTCATGAGGTCTCTTCTAGCCTGAATAACTCCGTACTGTTGGTGACAACTAGGACAGTAAGATCAGCTGTTATCACTCTGATGTAACTACTAAAAACATGTGTAGCCCAAAAGCCAACACCCAATACAGCTACTGAAGTAAAAGAAACTATTTCAATCTACTCATTACCAACACTAAAAATTGATATAGTTGTCAAGATGACGGAGGGTGAAATGTTTCTTTAACTTCGATCCTCATCGGTATAACCAGCCATCACAAGACTGGTTGTCCCGCTGCGCTCAGTGTTGGTTCTGCATCACCTTAAGCACCGTGTGCAGTTCTGGGTCCCAGCATTTAAGACACCTGAAGGTCCTTGAGTGTGTCCAGAGGAGGGGAACAAAGTTTGTGTAAGAGCTGGAAAGCATGGTCTATAAGGAGTAGCTAAGGAGTGTGGGCCTGTCTAGCCTGGAGACAAGCCGGTTGAAGAGTGACCTTACAGCTCTCTACAGCATCCTGAGAGAGGGATGCTGAGAGGGAGGTGCTTAGCTCATCCAAGCCCCAAGCTTGTCAGTATTTAAGGGCATTGTCCAAAAACCTCAGTAACATACTTCAACTTGATCAACCCTGCAGTGGTCAGGCAGTGGACTAGCTGATCATTGTAGGTCCCTTCCAACTCTATTCTATTCTAGCTACACAACCTAAAAACAAACACTGAAAATATTTTTTTTTATTTAGAGGTAAATCATATATCCTTTGCAGAGTGTGCTAGGAACCACTTTCATACTCTGATGGATATCACTGACTTTTTAGTAGAGTTCACATGGACAGTGAAATACATTATCAATTCAGTCTACACTCATTTTAAGGACATGTTCTCAGTACTAAGAAATAAGACAACAGCTACAAACACAAAACGAATGCTGCTTCTGCTATGATCAGAGATGAATGCAACTGACTATTATTCACACCTTTCCTTCAAAGGTATTTGCTGTATTTGTCATATCTCCTATAGCTTTTAGATTTACTTTTTTAATGCCTAACTTGCCTAAAATCTATTTGCCATAAAAATTTTGATTCCATACATTTGTTATTAGGACAAAGATAAGAATGACAGGAATAGATATCTGAGGGGAAAAGCATATTGGTAGACTATTCAGAAGTTACAAAAAGAGACTTTGAAAAATTCTCAGAAGTTTGAGGCTCCACGTGGATTTTCAAACATACTTATTTAAAATCCAGTCTTTATCTAATGCTTGTTACATGTTTTGTCTTACACAGTCACATGAAGCTAAAAACACAAAGAGAAAATTCTCTCAAGATGTAAATATGATGTCCAGTATGCCTCAGTGTACTGGTTCTGGACTGCCCACCTGTAGTGGTTGCTTGGGAAAGTTCTCTCTGTCCTTGCCAGAATCAGGACACTCAGTTAAATGCAGGCATTTGATTTGGGGCATCTACAGAGAACAGCATTTCTGGTATATTTACATTAATTTTCCAGTTGTCCCATTAAGCAGAGAAGAAACTCGTGGCATTTTAACTACACAAATTCAGTTTAAGCCTTGTAAAAGCCAGAAATTTAACTAAGCACTGCTTGCAAAACGAGCATACAAAACTAAACCAGCAGCAACATCAACTTGCTCATCAGCACTGTTAGAGCACTGAGCACGCACTGACACTGGAAGCCTGGATTCTACACCGTCCATCTCTCCAGAGGAATACCCTGAGCAACCAAATCACAAAGCAACCCTTGTAAAGTAGAAGTGCACAGGCACTGAGTGTGACAGAGCAGAAGCAGCACATCAGCTGACTAACAAGAGACCTATTAAGGTTATACATACACTATTAAAAGCAAAATCTTCACCAAACAGCCAAACCTACCCCAACAGTCTGACTTCTTAACAAATGGGGATGGGAAGGGAAGATATTAAAAATATCTTACCGAAACATTTCTTAGGCACTCTTCACAGGACTTCTTGGAAAATTCTGAACACACTAGAAAAAAAATAAACAAAACATACAGAGATGATATATTTATTTTTCCTCAGTAACATCAACCACCTACCACAATATTTAGCTTTCTCTTTTTTTCTACTTCTGGATACAAGTAACAATTTTAAAGCAATGAAAGCTCTGTATTGCTGTTTCAAGAGAACAATGGCAAACAGATACAAAGCTTTTAAGTTCGACCACTTACACAGGAAAATAGTTTAAACTTACTTGTAACTTCAGTTTGCTTTCTCCAAGGATAACAGGAGGAATGTATTTCTCTGGGTTGTGTAACTTACACAAATATGAGCTTCCCACCAGTTACAAAGCTCTCCCCCAAAAGCAGAGGAGAAAAACCCCACACCTCTCAAACTGGAAAAGAAGAAAAACGCAACAAACAACCCCTCCAATCCACCATGCTACAGCGTTACATGTGCCATCACATTACAACATGAGGACAGGTCACCTCTGACCATTTCACTAAAAACTGACATAACTGCTCTTCAACTCAGACAGGTGTTTCCTCCTACTCATACTGGCATACTCTCACCAAATACTTTGTCCCCTTCAACCTTCCTTCTGCTCCAACAATTAAAGCCTTACTTTTCTAGGTATTTTCCTCAGGAAACTGTGCAACTTCTGTAGCCCTGCTTTGTGCCAGTCCAACTCTGATGAACTCAGGTCCTGAACGTACAGTATATTTAAAGGAGGTGGTAGCATACAAGGTCCTACAGTCCTGCAGAACTACCATAAAACTGTCATCTCTGCCCACAGGAGGATCAGCTCAGTAACAGATATGCATGTCACAGCCAACAAAACTCCCTCCCCATTGTTTTCCAACTATTTAAGATTAAGGTATAGTGTCATGTGGCATAAAAATCTATTTTTCAATTTTGTGTTTGCAGTTGTTTTAGAATATTATTTCTAATACCTATTCCTTAAAAGTCACCCAGATCTTCCATATAATATCATGGCCCTTCTCTGCATTAACCACCAGCTTTGTGTCACGAACAAACCTGCACGGCAGTAAAAGTATTTGAAGAGTTCTTTCCTGGGGAATCTATAAGCAACTCCATTACCAATCCAGCCCGAGCTTTGGGCTCCCTTTGGTTTCACTCACCTTTCTCAGTACTACGGCAAAGCCACTTATTACCACAGTTATTAGCAGGCCTACCTCTCGCTCCTTCCTCTGAGAAACACTGACCAGCCCCTTGCTCTTCTGTCTCAAGTTAGACATCTCACAGTCCGATACCCTCCCCCCCTTTCGAATATAAAATCTTTCATAAAAGAAATTAAACTCTAGGAAACACACGCCAGCATCCAATAGCTTGCGTTACGTTTAGGTAACCCAACGAGAACCATTCTGGTCACATCTACTGATGGCAACTACAACTGGGGACAACTTCAACTGCTTTCCACAAGCGGCTGGAAGAAAAACGGCTCTAACAGCACGGCAATAGCACCTCCACCCGCTCCTCCTTCGTTCCGAGCCGCCCCAGCGCAGACACACCCGGCCGACTGCCGTCCCCTGGCAGCAGAACTCCCCAGAACCCCGAGGCCCCACAGGACGGCAGCAGCGCAAGCCCTACCGCCGCCGAAGCCGCCCCGGCCTCCGGTCGGCAGCCCAGAGCCAGCCTCTCGAGGGCAGGCTGGGCCTCCCGGCCCAACCGAGCCACAAACGTCGCGGAGCCAGCCCGCTCCTCGGCTGGGGCAAACCCCCCAGCTCCGCCAACCCTTCCGGTCCTCTGCCCGCCCCGTTCGCTGCGGCTCCGCACAGGGGCGGCGAGCGCAGCCCGCCGGATACACTCGGGAAGGCCCCACAGCCCTCCGCTGTGAGGAAGAACAGGACGGCAACGCACTGACTCGCGTCTGCCCGCCGCCGCTTACCCTGCGCCGGTGCTGGCGGAGCTGTGGTGCTGAGGTGCGCCAGCCCCATCCCGGCGTAGCCCCACAGCAGCGCTAAGCCCTGTAGCCAGAACGGCCACAGCCGCAGCACTTCCATAGCTGCACCGGGCTGGAATCGGCGACGCGCAGGCGCTGAGGGCCCCAGCAGAGGTGGAGCTCTAGGGGGAGCCGCGCCCCGTGGGGTGGGCGCCGAGGAGCGCCTTTACAGGACGGGCCTCGTCAGTCTCTGTGGCGAAGCTGTGCGAGTGGCAGAGTTGCGGGTGGAACTCAGGGTCACCTGTGCGCTCAGCTCTGGGATGGGGCAGCTACCAGACTAGAAAAATAAAACTAGAGCAGGGTGGGTTACCTTAGGACGAAGCTCTTCACTGTGAGGGTGGTGAGACGCAGGAACAAGTTGCCCAGAGAGGTGGTGGTAGAAGAAGAGGCTGAAGACAGTTCAGGCTTGACGAAGCTCTAAGCAACCTGATCAGGGCCCTTTAAGGTCTAATCTAAACCCACCCAGAAGCATGGCTTCTCCATGGTTGTGTTCAGGAATAAGAAGTTTGACACTGGGCAATGAATAGCCAAAGTACTGCTGTAGGTTGTTTAGTGCTGAATGACTCTGCTTCAAGTAGGATGCAAATACTACCTCCAAGTAAGGGGCTGCTTTGGCCAGCAGTGTCTCCAATTGCCTGCAACCTTCCTTCCCAAAGACAGCAGCACTTACACCACATTTATTAGTCTTATACAATGATAACATTATCATCAAAAGTATTACAATTGGTCTGTGGGCAGAGGGATAGTAGCTCTTCACTCCATGAGATGCACTTGGGCCTTAGCAAGGAATTAGATAAGTGTTCTTCGCAGGGTTTGATCTCGCCATCCTAGCTAACTTCAGACACCGGATTCACCTCACTGCAGACATTAATGTTCCTTTCCACACAGTAAGAGAAGAGTAGCTCCAAGAAACAGTTCAGAAGGAATTAGGATTACTGGTAATTCCGGTGATTTAAGACAGTGCATAAAGTTAATAAACCTGGGTCTTGTTCCTTGGTTTTAAGGCTGTTGGCCTCAAAAACTGGCAAAGTGCTATACCACATCAGAATGGTTTTTTGAAAGAGCAGGGGCTGGAAGGAAGGTGCTCTTACCTTAAATGAAGTTTCAACATTTAGCATTTGAAGTTTCAACAAGTTAGCATTAAAGCTATTTATGTTTCATGTTGACTATACCACATCTTTGGATTTTTGCCAGCAGCACTAGAGTCCCTGCCTCTCAGTTTCCAGGGAAAATTAGGAAAATAAAGTCAAAGTGTGGGTATCTACCATATAAAAAGCAAGATGTTTTTTATCTGATCTTAATGTAGGACAATACCAATTCACGATTTCAGCTTTCTTCAGCTGACTGAATGATAGAGTGATTTTCATTGGAAGGGGCCTTAAAAGGTCATTATTTTTGTCAGGTGTTCAAGGCGACAAATCTTTATCGTCTGAAACAATTCTTTTTTTTCTCATTTTTTATATTCTTACAATACTTGGAATGTGCTCTTGGAATAGTAGAGACACATAGATGGGTGTCGAAGACTAGCAAAGATAAGGAACTGTTTACATAGTAATAATTCAGCATACTGTGGCTAAGGAGGCATGTGACAGAAATTTATAAAGTGGCACAGAAAAATTGAATGCAGAATGACTGTTTTTTGTAATACAAGTCCTAGAAGGCATTGAACACAACTATCAAGTGGAAAATATAAAACAAAAGTACTTAGAAGAAAATAAAGTGCTTAAAGTATAGCTAAGTTATGAAACTCTCTGGATACTAAGGACATTAAAAGTTTATATTAGTAAAAAAAATGTGGGGTTTTTTCCATGAATATGTCTGTTAACAGTTATTAAATACCAAGATGCCTACCACCTCTGGTTCAGAAAGTCCCTGAACTGCACTGCCAGAAGCTGTGTGCAAATGCCAAGGAAGATGCATTATATGACTACTTTATTCTGACATTCTTCCTTAGGCATCTATTGTTGACTGCCATTTTAGATGAGATACTGAGCTAGAAGTGTCCTTGAAATGACTTTATAGAGCTGTTCTCAATTTTATTTTTCTTAAAAGCTTATGTTGTATTTCTCAAGGTTTTAAAGGTACTAAACTGTGTTTGAAGCAGAGGGGAAGTCCTCTACCTAATTTTTTATACTGTTTTATACACTGTTTATACAGTGAAGAATGAATTCTCATAAACCAGCTGAAATTCCAAGCCAGAGTTTGCGATTTTTCCTTGAGTTGTTTCTAGCATGGTTATTTTAAAGGACGTATCTTTAAACTGGAACAGAGCTGGGGGCAGGGACAGGGAATTTGCTGAGAACTCTTCCAAAGTATGGTTACATCCATCTTCTCTGATTTAGCTTTGTTATTCCTTTAGGGGTCAAAAACATTAATGTTGTTTATGAACAGCTACAATAACTCTCTCACAACAACTATACCTACAGTAACAAATAATTTTTTCTTGATTAGGTAACCACCCCCCCAGCAGACATAAATTCCCAGGAAATGGAGTGTAGATGACATGAAAAAGTGATCTGCCAAGAAACTGGGTTTGGATCATGCAGTATGTGTTAAGATTACAAACAAAATCTCAGAACCTACACAGGTTTTGCTTTTGCCTATCCTAATTGCATAATAATTTGAAATTATTTGGTTTTCTCCAGTTCTGTAGATTCTGTCTGAAGGGCTGTCTCCCATGAGTGGGACCCCACGCTGGCACAGGGGAAGAGTATGAGAAATGCCACTCCCCCCAAGGAGAACAACTCATGAGGAACTGAGCAAAGACTGAAGCCTCCATTCCCTATTTCCCCCACTTTCCTCCATGCCATTCTGGGGAAGAGAAACATCACGAATAGAGTGAAGTCTGCAAAGAAGGGAGTGCGTGTGTGTGCCCCACCACCCTCCTGCAAGAAGGAGAACAACTCATTAGGAACTGACTGAAGACTGAAGCCTCCATTCCCTATTTCTCACCCCCGCGCCCTCCTTTCCTCCATGTCATCCTGGAGAAGAGAAACAGCATGAATAGAGTGAAGGGAGGGGTGAGGGGGAGATGTTTTAAGAGCTGTTTGTACTTCTCATTATCAGACTCTGGTTTCTGTGTGTTTCTATGGTGTAGTGTAATAAATTAGAGAGTTTTCTTGCTTTTCTTCTGTGCTGAGTCTGTTTTGCCCATGATGCTAATTGCAGAATGATCTCTCCCTGCCCTTATCTCAACTCCAAAGCCTCTCAACATGTATTTTCTCTCCTGTCCAGCTAAGAGAGGAGTGATAGAGCAGCTTTGGTGGGAGCCTGGCCTCCAGCCAGGGTGAAACCACCACAGGGGTTTTGAACACCATTTCTACTTAGACATTTTCAGCAGCAGCATCCGTGGTCCAGGTCCCTGTTCCTCACCTCTGTTCCAGCTCTTCCTTTGTGACAGAGTAGCTGAATCAGCCATTCATGGGTTAGCTGAACAAAGAGCGGATTTGGCTGACAGAGTCTTGTCTTCTTATTTTACATAGTTAATTTTTCATTATTACCAGTGCTAACAATCTCGAAGGTGAAATATGATTTACAAAGTATGTGTGTGTTCAGCTGATATTCTTAATAAGTTCAGTTGATACCCTTAATGACAGTATTACTTCATCATTATGAATGAGTTTACCCGGCTTGCCCGATTACAATATGCATAAATAGTTCAGCTGATAATTCATGTAAGTGATTAGAATGCCACTTGGTTTTGTTGGGGTTTTTTCCTTGCTTCATTTGGCTTACAGACATAGGCAAAATAAGAGTAAAAGGTATTTTACCCCACCAATAAAAAGGTTGGTTTAGTTTGTGGCTGGCTGGAGCATGAACGAGGGTGCAGCTTGATGTGTTCGTAGATCAATGTTCCCACAAAAGGCAGTCTGTTTATTTCTCCCTGAATGCTTGGTCTTGCATCCAACAAACACTGGGGTATATGGTATTCTGCAGTCCTGTAGTGAACTGTTGCAGGTGCATGCTTTTCAGCTAAATCAGTGGTGGGTCACTGAGAAGGGGACCAAATTTCTTGTGCTGGCAGAGCAGAGGATGCATTGTGAGGACACAACTAATATCCCACAGTTGCAGGACCAGATTAAGCGCTAGTTTGAGATCTTCAAAACTTGTATTTTTGTAAATCTTGGCAATTGCATAAACAGCTGTTAACATTTAGTCTCCTCTAATATTTCAAACAAGGGAGAGCAATTAATTTTCTAATATAGCATCTACTGAAGAAATCACTTCTAGCAGGGTTAAGTAATTTATTTTGAAAACCATTGGACTTATCTAGACAAAGACTAATTATTAATGCAGCATCTCTTGGAGGGAAAGGCTGATGTGTATTTTTGGCTGAGCAGTGCTGCACAAAAAAATGGACAGATTATTTGCCTAAGATAAGTAGCAGTGGGCCCTTGGCTTGGGATATTGTTCAGATCTGTCAATCAGGCCAGTTGGTTGCAGTCTGGGTAGCAACCTGGGTCACTGGGTCAGACAAGACTCCCCTGACCTCTTTCCTGCTCAGTTTTGCATCCCAGCTGGCCTCTGACCCTGTGCAACTATTTGAGCACATGCATTATCCATTGCTATAGATCAGGTTAAACTAAAGCATCTTACTGTAGTAACTAAGGACAATCTCTTCATACAGTGTGACCATTTGGTGCATCTACAGGAATGTTTTCTGCAGATGGTTTACAAGCATCTTCTTGAAATTTGGTCAGTTCTGCAGCAGGAACCATCAGGAATCCCTGGAAAGGGCAGATTCTTCAACCACGATGTTGAATAACACTCTTAACACACAGCCCGGAAAGCAAACTGTATTATGTATGGCCTGTGTGAAAAGAAGCCTGACCAGCAGCTTGACTGAGGTGATTCTGCCCCTCTACTCTGCTCTGTTGAGACCCCACTGGGAGTACTGTGCCCAGCTGTGGGGTCCCCATTGCAAGAAACACACAGGCACATTGGAGCAAATCCAGAGAAAGGCCACAAAGATGATCAGAGGGCTGGAGCACCTCTGCCTGCAAGGACAGCCTGGGACAGTTGGGCTTCTTCAGCCTGGAGAAGAGAAGGCTCCAGGGAGACCTGAGAGCAGCCTTCTAGTACCTGAAGGGGCCTGCAGGAAAGATAAAGAGAGGGATTGCTTACAAGGGCATGGAGTGGTGTGACAAAGGCTAATGACTATAAACTGAAAGAGAGTAGATTTAGATTCTGGGAAGAAAATCTTCACTGTGAGAGTGATGAGACAGTGGCACAGGTTGCCCATAAAAGCTGTGGATTCCCCAGGTTGGATGGGGCTTTGGGCAATCTGTTCTAGTGGAAGGTGTCCCTGCCCATGGCAGAGGGGTGGAACTAGGTGATCTTTGAGGTCCCTTCCAACACAAACCAGTCTGTGATTCTACGGTTCTATTTAGGCATTAAAATATGTAGTGGCATGGCAGGAGCTGCCTTGGAAGATTCCTCAGGGCTGCCTGAAACCCCCAACTGAAGATGTCCTGCAGGAGTTAGTAAATCCTTTGTTGAGGAGGTGGTAAGGGTCTGGGTCTGTCACCTTGCTCAGTTAGGTTTCTTCTGTGCAGGGACTAGCCGAGGAGTTCCTGGACCACCCAGGGAGTTAATGAGTTCAGCTCACTGAGCGTGCCCACAGGGACATCCCTAATACCAAGCTCCACCACAATTATAACTAAAGGACGACTTGACTTTCATCCACATCTCATAAAACTTAAATTCCATAGCACCTCTGTAATTGAAAACCAAGATGAACAGCATTCATCCAGCTGTGAAATAAGATAGGCAACTCATGATTTCCTGTGGGCTGCCTTCTGTCTTGTGGTTTAAGCGGGCACAGGCTTTCCCAGGCAACACATGCCACACAGATCACTCCGGTTTTCTTTCTGCTGCATAAAATTGCTGTTGCTCCCTGGAGAAATCCCTTTCCAAGATTCTGGTTTTTTTTTTCTCAATTAATTAATGTAATGAGACTTAATTGCATGTTTTGTATTTATCACTGGTTTGCCTTGTTAAATCTCCCCGGTCATATCAGGGGCAAGAGAGACATTGTAGAGCTGCAGTCAGCAAGGGAAGAGTCACAAAGTGGAACAGCCAAAGGAAAGAAGGGTCCTGTTGCAACCCAGCAATGAATAACTCCACTTGACTGAAGGTACCGAAACCTTCAGCTTAAATGGACAGAAAATATCCCATGGTCGCTATTTCCCAGGACTTCTCTCACTTCAGAAAATTTCTTTTGTTAAAACCAATAAAGATGGGCTAACAATTTAAGCCAGAGCACAGGAGAAGTATTTACTCACACAGCTGCTCTTATTTAGTTCGCTTTCTGAGCTGTGAGAGGACCAGATTTTCTCCTTTTTTTTTTTTTGGTTTTTGTTTTTGTTTTTGTTTTTGTTTTTGTTTTTGTTTTTGTTTTGATTTGTTTTTCTTGGTACTGTGTGTGTCCTGGCTTGTCAGCACTCCAGCTTTTCTTCCCACTGCTGCAGACTCGGGTTTGGTTCAGAATCCTATATAGCTTTGAAAAGACTAATGCTGGTATCTCACATAACTTTGTTCTGATTATTTTAAAGTGCTGACATAATTTGGTTCTTGAATCAAATGAATTCTTTGAAGAATCCTAATACCAAAACATCTTGATGTAGATTTAATCCATATTCCCCTTTCCATTGCCTTAATTCATGATAATTAAGAAGAAATTGTGTCTGAATCTAGTTATTTTCTAGGAGGTTTGTGTGATACCAGTTCTACGCCATTGCAGAAAAGGAATCCCTTCTGTCATTCTTTCATATGCAATAGAGACTTCCCATATTTAAAAACTGAAATGTATTATTCCAGCACACATCCCAGAATTACCCGACCTGGACCCTGCCTGTAGCAATTACTTGTATCTTGCTCCTTGGAAGAAGTTCAGATTCAAAGAAGTTACCATGTTACTAAGTTTTGCAATATAGACTCACCTGCATTATCCAAAGCAGAACTCCTGTTTGGTTGCAATGCTACTAGTTAGTACTAGCATTAGCATGCTAGTGAGTGTTGGCACTACCAGTGCTACCCTGCAGATTACACGTGCTCTGGCAGAGAGACACAGCATCCTGGCCACGTCTCCTCACTCGTGGCACGGATCTGTGATGTCCAGAGTTTACAAATGTCCGCCTTTACACACAGGACATTTTCAAAACAATTCTGGTCAAATCCTTGTTTTGATTTACAGACTGTTTCTTCCTAAACTGTGGGTGACAGATCTGTTTACTGCTGGATCATATACCAGATGGGGTTTTTCATTTCAAACCCGATGTCCAAATTTCTGGTGTTCACCCCCCATGCCTGTGCCAATGGAAAAGTAAGTCTGCCTCTGCTACATTCTCCTCTCCTGTGTTCAGTCACAGTTACACACTTATCCAGTGAGAGGCACAAAACACATGGTGGCAAATAATATTTTCAGGAAATATAATAATCACTTTAAGCCATAAAGGAACGTTTAAGAGCTCAAGAAAACAAACAATGAGCTTTCAGCCATTAGGAACTTATGTTTGTTCAAGTTACGAGAAAGATGTGACAGCTGAGCACAGAAATAACCAAAGAAAATTTAAGTTGCTACAATAGAAGATTTTCAGAAACGAAATGCAAAATGTTATTAAGATAGCTATGAGAAAAAATAATTCCCAGAACCAACCCCGGAAGCATCATCAATTTTAGTTTGCTAATTTACAACAGTGTTCTAGCAAATCCAATCATAGGCCATGTTATCTATGTTAGACTGTACAGAAACTTCTGCAGACCCTTGTGCCAGCTCTGGTGTCCTGCAAAAAAAAAACAGGTGGTGTCACCTGAGACATCATCTTGTAAGAGATGTCTACACAAGGGCTGCTGTGGAAACCCAGGCTCAGAGAACTGACTTACCTGGGCTAGGAGAGCAGGGAGAAGAGCCTGGAATTCTTTTGGCTGCCCATGAAACAAAACCAGCTATGATACATAGAAAGGGTCTTGGAAGAAGACAATTTTCTAGGGACAAAAAATTGTCAAAGGCAACCTTTCTTCTCAAGAAATGGTAATTTACTTAGCCAGCTTGTGTGTTGAACTCAAAAGCTACGGGTTTTTGTACTTCAATATGCATACACAAGCAGCTCAGAGGCATATTTCATCAAATTATGTTGTTTCCATATTATCTAATAAGACCTTTTTGAGTTCTTTTCCTGTATATTAAACCAAAACGTCTGTGGTTGAATCTTACTGCGAGTAGTGCAATCTAGTCCAAGCAAATTCTTTTCTGCCCAGTGTTCAGGATCTGCTACAGGAACTCTAAGTACATTAGTGCTGAGTGCCTGAGAGAATTACAGCTCTCAGATGACTTCCTAAGTGAGGTCATCATCACTTAGTGTAGGCATCAGCTGCCAAGATTAGTGGTTCTCAAGGTTCTTGTAACTTCTCAGCTACTTAAGATGCAGCCACAGCATTGGAAAGTGAACATGCAAACTAACTGGAACCAATGTGCTGTAATGAGTGATGAACTCTGTAACCCAGATGACAAAAAAACCTGCCAAAAGCCCCCCCAACATCTTGGCAGTTGCCAAGCTGCAATGGCAGAAATCTTGTGAGTGGTGGGTGCCTGTGTGCCACCGAGCTTGCAGAACCATCTCTCTCCTGGCCTGTAGGCTGATGCTCCTGGTTACTGGCAGGGACATGGCCTCACGTCTGCAGTCAGTATGGTCAGCAGCAGCTTTCGGTCAGGGTTGCAGATCAGGTCAGATCTGAAGGTGCCTACTCAACAAGCCTAAGAAAGGAGGTGTGAATATGTTTTGTTCAAAGACTGAGCTTGCATGCTCAAGGCCTTCTATGGGAGATGTATAATTGAATGCAGCAGAGCAGGCAGCCCACTACGTACAGTCTGACTGATCTGCAGCTGTACTGTAAAAACATGCCTTCCCACCGAGCTGAAAGAACAGAGTTCCTTGTCAGCTGCTTCCCGAGATCATACTTCTGCCAGGAAATTCAACCTGCCTGTAGACCACTTCAGCACAGCAGCTGAAAGAACCTGGGCATTTTATTGTTGCTGACTTGATTAAAGAGTCAAAGTGGCACAATAATGAGATGTAAGAAACTTTGCAGAAACCAAGGTCAGTGAAGGGAGGGAGGAGGAGGGACTGAGAGAAGATTCCCTGCGGCCTATGGAGAATACCATGGTGGGGCAGGTGTCCCCCTGCAGCCCATAGAGGACAAAGAGACCCCACTTGTAGCCTGTGGAGAGGTACCTGGGCCAGGCAGGAGCCCACCATGGAGCAGGTGGAGGAATAGGGAAGAATCTGTGGCCTACATTGGAGCAAGCACCTGACAGAACCTGCAGCCTGGAGAGAGAGACAGAGGCCCAAATCGGAGCAGGTTTGCTGAGGGGGTTTGTGACTCTGTTGGGGACCAGGCTGGGACCAGCAGTCTGGGACTGAGAGACATTTTATGAATTTATAGCAGTGACCCACACTGGGGGAGTTGGTGAAGAGCTGAGGCCCTGTGGGAGAGGACTCAGGTGGAGGGGGTCGTGGAGGACTGTCTCCTGTGGGTTGGACCTCACGCTGGCACAGGGAAAGAGTGTGAGAAATGCCACTCCCCCAAGAAGAACAACTCATGAGGAACTGACTGAAGCCTCCATTCCCTATTTCTCACCCCCGCGCCCTCCTTTCCTCCATGTCATCCTGGAGAAGAGAAACAGCATGAATAGAGTGAAGGGAGGGGTGAGGGGGAGATGTTTTAAGAGCTGTTTGTACTTCTCATTATCAGACTCTGGTTTCTGTGTGTTTCTATAGTGTAGTGTAATAAATTAGAGAGTTTTCTTGCTTTTCTTCTGTGCTGAGTCTGTTTTGCCCATGATGCTAATTGCAGAATGATCTCTCCCTGCCCTTATCTCAACTCCAAAGCCTCTCAACATGTATTTTCTCTCCTGTCCAGCTAAGAGAGGAGTGATAGAGCAGCTTTGGTGGGAGCCTGGCCTCCAGCCAGGATCAAACCACCACAGAATTGTTCTTCACACAGACACTACTGCCCCAGATAAAATTCCACTTTACTAGATTACCAGTTTAGAGTACTAAAAATCTACAAAGGAACTACCGATGAGTCTCATTATAGTCTGCATAAATAATCCAGGTTGATTTATAAACTTGCATTACGGCATCAGCATTTCTAATGCTCAGAGTTTGTGTTTTGGGGAAAGGCTCAGTATACCAAGTTGCCACAAGCTGCTGAGTGGCAGGTGCCGGGAACAGCCCATAGCAGAAGCATCACTAACCATTATCATCACTGTTCCAGACCATCACAAGTCCCCAGGATGTCCAAACTACCCTCACAAGGAAGGCAGCAGTGTATTCTCCCGCTGATGTCACAGGCAGCACGACAGAGGAGAGTGAAAGACAACAGCTGATACCACCCCCCCTTCCTTTTTTTAACGCTAGTACAATGCAAATCTTACCAGTCCAGAAGAAAACCAACCCAACATGCAAGTTTTCAGATGGATTAGCAAGTTGTACTGGGCGAGCAAGGGCTGAGCGAGGGCCAGAACTGAGACAGGGAAGGAGACAGGGCTCTGGCTGCAGGGCAATGGCTGCACCCTTTTCCGTGTCACACCAATTAAAAGCTGTGCCCTTTTCCATGTTACACCAGTACTTAGGGTTCCGCTGTAGGGCTAAACCAGATCCAGGCCCCAGCCCACATTCCAGACAAAGGCAGAGAAAGGGAATCATCTAGATTAAAAGGAGGAGCATAATTCCCCTTAAAGGAAAAAGGAACCCTACTACTCCTTAGGACTAGCTTACAATAAAACCAAAGGGAAACTTGACAAGAGTCAAGCTTCCAGAGGGCTGTAAAAGGCTTAGCTTGGGCTTTTGCTTTGTTCAAAGCAGCAGTCCTATCAAATTAAGGAGTTAAAATGCAATATACACAACATACTAAGCCTGAAGGCATCTGAAACGGTCTGGCAAGCCTGGTGATCAACGTCAAAACAGGTTGTCACAGTTTTTATGTTGTCACAGTTTTTATGTTGTCACAGTTTTTATGTTGTCACAGTTACTGTCTTTCCACAACACTGATCAAAATAAACCACATCTGTATGAGAATGTTTTATTAAAAATACATATCTTTTGTTTCACATAAAAAGAACCAACACTGTAATTAAAACACAACTTCAGAAGTTGTACAGGAATTAGTTGAAAAAAATACAGATTTCAGCAAGTCCAGAGCACCCAACCTTTGGCTGCATGAGCCTCAAACTAAAAATCTTCCCATGTTCCAGACCCAGAGTGCCTGTCCTGCACACAGCAAAATTCCAAGGAGGAGCAGCTGGTCAGAGGCAGGGTGCTGACTACTCCACAGACACGCAGGACACAGGCGTGCCTCTCCCCAGAGCCAGGGAGGCCTGTCACTCCCCAGCCATGCTGCTGGGCACGGTGGTAACCTTACTGAAAATGCCGGAGCAACACTCGGCTCAAGTGTCACAGGTTGGCCACTTCTACTGTAAAGAAGAAGAAATACAGCACAGCACTTCCAGTTAATTTCACTTAGGATCCAGAAGAAACATCAACAGCACTGTTGAAAGAAACCCGCTGCACTTCAGTTACACAACATGATGCAACAGCCTTTTGCATAAGTTGACCTTAACTGAAACCTACACTGGAATCCACTGACTTTTGGATCCCCACTTCTCATAACTCAGATCAATCTCAGACTTTTAAAAAGACAATTTTCAAAGCAACAAGTTATCAGCTTAGGCAGCAGCAAATAAGCTTAATGCATATAAATCAAAGTCAGAAATATAAAAGAGCTGCCAGAGACATCTGCTACTTAAGGTATATAGAACAAAACACTGGCTGCATTTACTCTCCACAGGAAATATCAGTTTGCCAGGCTGCCTTTCTTGCTCTGGAGATGTTGAAGATTCAGCTTCATTTAGTCACTGAGAGATGTGTCCATCATCCCTCCCAAATGATCAAAATGCTCTGTAAATTCAGGCTCAAAAAGCATACCAGATGCTGACTGTAAGCGAACATTTACTGGCCAACTCGTAACAGGCACAAAGAAGAAAAGACACTGGAGTGATGGGGAAGCAAGCTGATGTGACATCACAAACCAGTGGTCCCTTTGCCTTGACCTGACAAAGCATCTAAGGATATGGGGCAGCTGAAGCAGCAACACTATCTGAGGTTGGACAACCAGAGGAACCGTAAAATTCAATTCATAAGGAAAAAAACCCAAAAAGGCAGGCTTGTGTGTTATTATATACATTCTAATCCCATTCCAGGCGTGATCTGATTAAAAGAAAAAAAGACACTTGATCTAACATCATACCTTGTAAACCTAAGTGGGTATTACATTCACAGAGCTTGAGAGGCCTATCTCAAATACTCTTTATCACCTACAGTGTCACTTCCTTAGACTGCAATTTAATCACGCAGTCAGCCTGAAAGTCTGTCACTTTACTGACTGCGCCGGGAATTTCTGACAGAGATCAGATTCCTCCATCAGGTCACTAAGGCCTGCTAGTAAAGACAAAATAATTCCTTTTAATATACTGTTATGGCACAGATTGTAACAGGACATGATTTTCCCAGCACAACGTTATTTCTAATGCATGAGAAAGGAAACAAACTAGTTTTCAGGAGCTTGGATGAGTTTGCAGAACTGGAATTAAAGAAATCTATTTGACATTTTTAGCAAAGCAATTTTTTTCTGGGATTAATGAAATGCAAATATCCAGTAATCTCCCCAAAACCACCAATCAAAATAATTTTCCTTACTGGAATGACGTGTTAAACAAAGATCTCAATTTGCCAAAGACTGAGCAAATCAAATACTTGCCTTAATTACAACAATCTTCAACTCACTATCATCAAACTTCCAATCCCATATTGAAAAGCTTTGATCCTTAGGGCTGAGCTGCTCTGCATTTTAGAAGGGAAAAGAATACTTAAGGACATCCCAGTTTGGGAATTTATAATCCCTTCTCATCCTTGTAGAGCTGCAAGGTGAAACTCACAAGTTATTCAAAGCCTCATCTTACAGAAAATAGGAATGGGAAACTTTCTCCAGTTGTGGGGTGGCAGCATAGGAAATAACTGGATTTTAAAATATTTTAAAATATTTTAAAGGTGTTGAAGAACAATAATGAGCAGGTTAAGTCTTAATCAGTAATTAAGCTACAGCTTGAAAAGTCCAACAACCATAAAGATCAACTCTGATAAATACACAAGCTCATTGTTACATGTACATTTAAAAAAACCCCAAATAATAGATTTAAAACTCTCACCAGGGTTACAATCCCCTTTCTAGAGAGATGATGTTATAGCTTGTGTACAGTGTTGAAAAAGAATCTTTCATAACCCTCAGAATTCTTTATGGTTATCTTAATCCATTTTGGAGTAAGTGGCATTTCTCTCCAGAACTAAATAATACTTTAAAGGCTACTTGAGAATCCATCTTTAGGATGGCCTTCCCATAAAATATTCAAGCTTCTAAACAGAATTTTAAAAAACAAATGTTCTTTGTTTAAATCACAAAAAAAAAATCTAGTGCATTTCCTAGCTTATTTAAAAAAAAGACTAGAAATTCACAAAAAAGGTTTCTAGCCTCCAGTGATTAAAAAAATGCTATTACAGTACAGGAGAACATTATTAACTGAAACTGTTTTACTTTGATGATAGCCACCTTGAAAATAGAACAATTTGAGGCCAATTCCTACTGCAGCTCATAAGCAGGCAGCTTTTTGTGTGTGCAGTGGGAAAAAGAACCCCAAACAAGTAGTGCTACAGAACAGACTTAGTCTGCCAAATACTCTGTTCAGAAATCACACCTTAAAAAACACATGCCTAGACAAACAAGAAACTCAAGTGAGCCCCCTGCACCCAGTTCCACTGCCTGCACTTGGCTAACACATGGGTGCAAGGGTTCACCTATGTAGCTCTTACAATGGGACCAGAATTTAGTAGTAGCTTATCAAACAGCAAAGAGGTTCAGACCTACTTTGATCTCAATAAGCAGAAGGGTGAGCAGGTACTAGTGTTAGTGTAGTGTCTCAGCATTAGCAGCAATTCTGTCTAGTGAGCTCAGAGTTTAAGAAAAAACCCTAAACAACAAACTTGGTCAGGAAGTAACAGAGAGAACAGCAACAGGCTTGCTGAACTCGGGTCTCCGTTGCTTCGCGCCTCGGGGAACACCACCTTACGAATGGTTACGCTCAATGCAAGGCAGCGGGGAGGATCAAGCCTGCAATTTTCACGGCTCGAATGAGCTCGAGAGCTTCCACGACTTTTTCTTCTTAAGACGCATGTGTCACAACAGGAATGTCAATCTCTATGGCAGAGAGGCGTGAGCGTGCAGAATAGGGCTGGGAGGCATAGCTGTGCATGCTAGGGGCATGGGAATAGAGGGGCTGCCAGAAGGGAGACGGTAGGCTCTTACACGCACAGTACCACAGAAACAGCAGGACGGAAGTGAAAAACAGACCACCAGCGCTGGCAATGGCGATAAATACAGAGATGTCAAAGCTAAAGACAGGCTCGTATTTTCTGTTCAGGTAATTGTTATAGAAAATGACCCAGACTGACGGCGTGAGACAAATGGCACACGCAAGCAGGAACAAGAGGCCGGCCACGAGATGGCAGCCCGCACTGTTCACGAGGCATTTGGCCATTTTGATGTTCGGCACGCTCGATACAAAGGCCGTGTTACACATGCCAATCAAGCAGAGAAACAGAGCTGAGACAGCAGTAAACATACTCAGTGGAAGGGCAAACTGAAGAACACGCAAATCCAGCTGATCGACAGCAGTGTACCATTGCGGGTCATAGATCACACAGTCTCTGCTCCCATCAAAGCGAGCGCACTTAATCCAGAGTCCGGTGTAAATGGTCACGTTCCTCTCATTCTTGTTGAACGTGTACAGTCTCATTTGCCTCCAGTTTGGAAGCAGGACCGCCGCGAGGAGTCCAGCTACGGAGGCTGTGCCGCTGAGGAAGGCCAATACTGTTGCTGCATGAACATCCCGGCAGCCCATTCTCACCTACAGAGGTTATTTCCTGCAATTAAAAAGAAAAATTAAAAATTAGTAGGTGCAGGTTAGACATGGGACTAACTACAGTTGAATTGTGCCACGTTAATAAACACGTGTGGTAGCTGGCAGGCTGTGACATTCTGGCACACTGTTCTGGTTTCAGCTGGGATGGAGTTTCTTCCTAGTAGAAGGAATAGTGCCATGTTTGGGATTTAAGATGAGAATAACTTTGACAACACACTGATGTTTTGGTTGTTGCTAGGCTGTGTTTACACAGAGTCAGGGACTTTTCAGCTTCCCAGGCTGTCCCACCTGTAAGGACACTGGGAAGCCGTGAGAGGACGTGGCCAGGACAGCTGACCCAAACTGACCAAAGGGATATTTCATACCATATGATGTTGTATTCAGCGTATAACTGGGGGAAACTGGCCAGTGGTTTAGACTATAGCTTGGGAACTAGCTGAGCACTGGTGGTCTGGGGGTGATGAGCAATTGTGCTGTGCATTTGCTTGTTTTTGTATAATTGTTAATCATTATTATTACTCTCTTCCATTTCTGTCCTATTAAACTGTCTTTATCTCAACCCATCGGTTTTACCCCCTGCCACCTCGATTCTCTCCCCCATCCCACTGGGAGGAAGAGAACAAGCAAACAGCTGTGTGCTTGTTTTAGCTGCTGGCCAGTTAAACCACAACAGACCTTCCTTGCTTTACACACTCTGTGGAGGGAACACTACCAAGTTCATGCTTCAATGAAAAAAGCTTATTTCACAGACTGTCACGATTGCTCAGCTGTCAGAATACTAAATTCAAGGTGCTCAAGGGCAAAAAGGAGCACTTCAGCATGCGATATGCAGACAGCCTTTTACCTTCTGTTACTGCATGGACTTCTACAGAGGCTGAGTGGAGAAGTGAATCACTGACCGAGCAGGATTAAAGAAGTTCACATCTCCCTCAACTGGCAGCTACTTTTCTTCAGTCCAGATGTAATATCAGAGTGTGTGCTCAGTCATACCACTCTGCTGTGTGAGTAAAAGGGCACTGCTTAAAATCATCATCAATAGACTGGACAAGGAAGACATAAGTAGGCAATTATACACGTTTTATATAGGCCAAATCATTGATGACAGCTGTAACCTAGTAGACAAAGTTGTGTTCAGTAATTTACTATGATTTTTTCAAAAGCAATTAACAATTCTTCCACACTACTTCTGCCTTTCAAACCCAGCTGTCCAGACACACAAACAATTCCAGAAAGCAGATGGGTTTTCAGCTTTCACATTTTCCTCTTCAGATGAAATGTGAAAGAGCACTGCTTCATTTTCAATATAACCACCGTCTTCATACCTAATATAGCCTCTTGCCTGCAGAGATCCTGTTGTTTGTGTTTTGCTGTTTTTGTTTGTTTGTTTTTTAAAAACAACTCATTAATTTGAGCAATCCCAGCTATGGGTGCTTGAGATATTTTACAAAGGCCTAATATATACAGGCACCGAGCATCTGCCCTGAAACATAGCTGAGGCAGGGCACTAAAAATTCTGGTGCCTTAAAACGAGCAGAAACTTACACCTCATTGTGCTGATATGTTTAAAGTCACAAAACAATTCTCTGGGTACCAGAAGTCCTACCCAATGCATATAACTGGGTATCTGCATCTCAGAAAGTTTACAGACACGGTTGCAAACAAAGCTGAAAGCAGATCCATTACTATCCTTCTATGCCTGCAAACACCATCTGCCCAGGAACTTTTCAGATAATAAGGAATTTCCATGTATAGTGGAAGCAGACTACAAGCATTATCAAACTATACAGCTAGTCATCATTTTATCAATTTATAGAGAAATAAATAAAACCCAATTTTCTTTGTGAGAAAGCATTAGGCATTTACCTTTTATGCCATCTAACCATAAAGGATTGCAATAGTACGTGGGTAACATTTAACGACTGATCATTCTCTTTTGAAGAGATGCTACTAAAAAAAATAATAAAGACAACCACATCTAAGCTAAAAATGCACCTTATTTGTCAAAAAGATGGCATGATATTTTTTGCTAAAAATAGTTGAGCCTGAGCAAGCTACTGTTCTCATGACAGTAACCTTTCCAGAGAACACGTCATTAACAGGATACCTCCTAAACTGGGGGACCCAAGACTTATTTCCATTATAATTAACTTTAATATTATGCTTAAGGTCAACACAACCAACTTGCAAGGAAATAGAAGTAACTGTAGCAAATGAGCTTGAGGGATAAATCTAATATAGCACCAAATTTTGTTCTCCTATCTTTGTTTATCTTCTGTAAAGAGTCTGCCTTTGCCTGGATGAAACTCCATGCAAGCAGGGCACGCTCCAGGACAGAGATCTACCAGGAGCTGCTCCAATAAGCACAAGACTGACCATTTCCAGAAACCCACTGTTTCATTTGCAATAGAAGATGATGAAAATTTTGGCAAGGTTAATGCATGGTGGGCAAGAAATTATGTGAGTTTTGGTCATTCTCTATACAAGAGGATAGAATAATAAAAAAGGGGGCAGTGTATTTTGTTTATTTTTATATAATCAAACTACAGTCATGGCAAGGACAATGCAGTCAGGATTTAGGACAATATGCAAAAGTCTGTATTTCTGTATTGCCTCTGCTGTACCAGCTACATGGACAGAAGACGTCAATCTCTAGTTCATCCTATATTTGCCAGATGTGTTTAGACTACACTGCATACCTTGATTTTGTTGGCCATCTCTGGTAGATGCACCAAGGGCAAGTTTTTCTGTTGTTGGATGTGGCTTTTTCAGGGTTGTTTGACTTAAGGTCGTTTTGGAAATTTTTTGTTTGGTTTTTAATTTGTTTTTTTTTGTTATTTTTCTAAAAAACCCATAAACGTGGCCTTAGCATTTTTCTTGGGTTAAGAAGGGAAAGACGTAGAAAACAGTTCTTTTTTCCATTAGAGGGTATCAAGGAAAAGTCAATTTATAGGTAAGTTATCTATGATCTCCCCGCTAGGGGAAACTTGTCCCATCTTACAAACACTGCTAGCTTTATAGCTGCAATTATAGCTTTAGTTATAAACCCCTGATTAAGACAGTAACAAAACAGATGTTTTCTTAAGACGGATCCAGTGTACTCACCAGCAGTGTGTTCAAATCAAGAGAAACCTTAGCAACTTTCAGAAGTATGAAAAAAGGTAGATCTAGGGAAGAGAACGAGGAGAGTCAAATCACATTTGTTGTAAAAAATTCCAGCATCAGTGTTTACACTTTAATTCAGAAATAAGGAATCTCAGATATGTTTACATCAGACCAACTCTATCACCTTTTCACAATTTCTTATTATTTTAAAAAGAAAACTTAAACTACTTCCCCCCAACCCTGACAAATACTTTCTCTTGCTATCTACTTGTCCTGTATTCATGTAACGGGTAAGAATAATGCAAAAAAACAACTCCCTTTGTTATGGGTGTTACAAGACACGGAGATGTTGATATCCTGTATTTTATGTTTCTAGGGAAAAAAAAAGTTCATATAAAGTAATATAAAATTATTATTTCAGATGTCAGGTACCAGGCCAGGTTATGCTTAAACAGCAGGGAGGAAAGGGTGCAATTATTTATCTTTTTTTTTTTTTTAAATTTCAGAGAACAAAACAAAGACATTGAACTGTTTATTTAGTTGTGTTTCCTTAATCCTCTGGACTTCTACACAAAAGTTTGAAGGAAAAGAGAGAAAAGCAGGAAACACTGGTGATGCCTTTTCAATGTCTCTCCAGCTTTTCCAGAAGAAGACAAAAGATCCTCTTGTGGACTGTCTTTATACCCACATCTGGGATCCACACCAGAGTGAAGAGCAGCTCTGCAGATCATAACAGGAAAACTTTTCTACTGGACAGTGTCAGACCTAAAATATGTCATGACGTGACTTTGAGAACTACATCCTAAAGGTGAGTTTGCTGTACTAACGTGTACGAGGACATAAAGCTTAGTCTAAATATCCTATATCAAAACTTGAAATAGGATAGAATCATAGAATCACTTAGGTTGGAAGAGACCTTTAAGAACATCGAGTCCAACCACAGCCTAATCCTACCTAGTCCACCTCTAGACCATGTCCTCAAGCAACATATTTATATATGTGTAGTCTCCTGGGGTACAAGATCAAAGAAAAGTCTTCTATCAAACCACACAGGGAAGAGTGATACCTTACAGCACACATGTAGCCCAAACTTTTCACTAATGAGAAAGTGAATTTCCAAGTCTGGAGTTCTCTAATATGAATGCTATTTCATGTATGACACAGAATGCAAACACAATCAAATCGAGCATTCCACTGGATTTCCACCGCCAAGTTAATTGACCAAGACTTCTATGAGTAAATGCACCAATTTGGCAAACTCAGTCTGAAGGGCTTCAGAGGTCAGCATCAACACATTAATTTGCATTTGAAGAAGTTGCAGTAGGTTTTGCCTTTTTTTTTTTAAGTTTCAATCTAAAGAAAAAACTATTACTGGACTGTTGGAAGCTGCTGGTTTTATTCCCTAACATTTCAGAGCAATCTGAATGCTTTCTGTGTATTTAGCACCACTGACACTAAGACAAACATACAGATCTCCCTCTGCAGGTTCACACCTCAAAATACCAGCCAATGCTCAGTAACAACTCTGTCATTGGCGGTGCTGAATAACTCAGCCACTTCTGAACTAGATGTCCAAAGGGAAGAAAGCACACTTTGGCTTGCATAGGTTAAAGAAAACCTCTCTTACTGACTGCTTACCCACCAAGCGTATTACAGCTGTAATGCTCAAGGCTTTTAGATCTGATCTACAAAAGTTACTAGTGGTGTCCAAGAAGCTGGAAGGGGACACAGCCAGGATAGGAGATCTAAACAGGCCAAAGGGATATTCCATAGTGTATGATGCCATGCTCAGTATATAACTGAGGAGTTGGCCAGAAGGCAGTGGCTGTGACTCAGGTACTAGATGTGCATCCATTCCAAGTGGTAATCAATTGTGCCGTTCAACTCTTGGTTTGAATATTCTTTTACCATTATTATTCTCTTACTTTTCCATTAAAAAACTTTAAGTTTTACCTTTTTCTTCTTGATTCTGTCCCACATCCCACCGTGTGAGTGGGGAGGGTTGCACGTGCTTGTTTTATCTGACAAACCACAACAAAGGCATTTACTAGAAAGACAATTCGGGGATAAGTAAAGGCAGCTCCGTTCTCTCATGTGGCCTGGAGAAGGCCACAGCATGGCAACGGCTGCTACCGCCCTGCAGGAGAGAGGGAAACTGCTAACACAAGTGATAAACAAATGCATTCTGGAGAAACTGTCCACAGCAGCATTATCGGCTTGGAGAAAAAAAAATAATAATAAAGAAAAGGTATTATGAGTTTTGGATAACTGACCACCAGAAATATGAGCCCAACACCTCTTCAGGTCTTAACACCTTAAATTACATAAAGACCACGTAAGTGGAAGCAAGTGATCAGGAGTACCAGTCATTTCTTTTCTTCTAGAAATCAATAACAGAGCTTCAAATTCCACAAGAAAAAATAAATCCAGACATAAAGGCTCAGCACTACCGTCCCCAGCTAACACATGAGGAGTTTTGATACAAACTTGCCGCACGGGTCGCTATCGGACTCCAGCGGCTCCAGGCCGGAGCAGAAGCCACACGCCGCCCCGAGGCGCTCGGCCTGTCCCGGCACACGCCGGTGCCCGCTCACAGAGCGCGTACCCCAGCCGAACCGAGACCCGCGGGGAGAAGAGGAGAAAGCCGGGAAGGGCCGCAGAAAGCATCCACTTCCCCCCCGCCCCTCCCCGGTCTGACGGCGACGGGCGGAGCGCGGGCGGGCGGGCAGCCCCC
>VXBZ01008466.1:115784-172263 GCA_013399135.1 Heliornis fulica | reverse complement strand
CCCCGCCCCCCTTCCCGTCAGGTTGCGGGTAACAGCCCCCATCGCTGACCGGGGCAGCCGCTCTCCTCCCAGGCTCTCGGGGGCCGCGGCCGGTCGCGGCACGCCCGGAGGGTTGTGGGGTTGTAGTCCGGCGCCGCCGCAGTACCAGCCCCCAGCACCCCGCCCGCACTACAGCTCCCGCCGGCCCCCGCGGGTAGGGCCCAGCCCCGAGGCGGGGCCGGCTCCNCCGGCTCCTCCGGCCCATTTCCAAGGTTGGAAGTGGGGATGACGACGACACGATGACGACGTGACGACTCGTACCCAGCCCGCATCTGGGAACGACGGCGCTTCAGAATACGTTTCTCGCGTACGTCAGTACAGAGCTACGTCAGTACCCTACGGAGCGCCGAGCGAACCGACTCTACTGATGGGACCCGGGGCGATTTATGTCGGGGCTGGGGTCCGCTGCCCCCACGCTCGGGCCGGCTGGTGCCTGGGGGCAGCTGGCCGGAGCCCTGGGGTTTCTTCCCTCTGAGTGCTGTGAAGCTCAGAGCAACAGGGTGGGATACAAAGAAGCCTTTGACGCATTCAGTCTTCCTGCGGTTTGCAATCAACAGCACTGAAGTAAATAACGGCTCTATACAACAAAGGTCTTATAATTTATTTAAATGTTTAAAAGTAAAATGTAAGCATGCCTGCTTGTAATATAAACCCCAGAATTGTAACTGTTCCCTGAAGTGTATTTCTCCGTTGAAAAGCAGTTGTGATTTTCTTCACCCAAAAGCAACATATACCCACCGCTCCAAAAAAGGAGGGACACGAACTTAAATCTGGGAATTCTTAATCAGGATTTATATCATCAAGAGGCAGCAGCAGGTGTGAGAGGAAGAAAACAAAACACAAAACAAACCAAAAAACCCCCAGCCAAACCCAGTACACATCAGCCTTGGGTTTTTTCCGCTCCTCCATGTCACTTCCTGTTTTTTTAATCTGTTTTTCCCTTAGATCTTTAGAAATAACAGAAAACTCCACAATCTGGTGCCTGTCAAAATGGCAGAACTGGTCCGCTGCAGAACTAGACCCTGGAAAATTGCTCGACCACAAATTTCCCTGGGTACTTCTCATGTCCGTGGCAAAAAATATAGAATGCTTGAACTGGGTCTTCGCAATTTCTGCGGGTTATATTTCTCCTGTTCACCTGCCAAAAATACTCCAGGGCTCACCAGCTGTGCTTAGAGTTGCACATACTTTGGTCTTTATTCTGTTCAGTCAGTTGCCAACATAAATCAGAAAAAAAATGGGTAGAGTACAGGGGGGAAAATAACAAAGTGCCAAAAGAGACTGAGACAAGGGGGGAAGCAGAAAACTGGGCAGTGACAGCAGAGGGAACAGAAACTAAATGGAAGGTCTGCATAGCAATGGGCTCACGTACTTACTAAAACTACTGAGGTGTGCTGGATCCAGCCAAGAATGCTAGCTTCTCTTCCTTTGTTCTTCTGAAGTTTGTAAAAGTAACAGCTGCTTTTTCCGATATTCTTCATTCTCCTTTTCTGCTTCCTCATCTACCAATTTTCTTATAGATACCTTCAGTTCCTCAATTCCTTCTCCAGTATGTGTAGATATAGGAATTAAATCCTTGAATTCAAGAATATTTTCAGGAATTATTTCTTCCTGTAGCAAGTCTAAGTAGTCTGAAAAAAAATCAGGCTGGAAAAGTTAGTACAACCCATATACAGTGTATCACTACAAAGCCCACAAAATCCCATTAGATTTAGAAAATTAACTTTAATAAATTACAATAATAAACATAACTGCAATTAATACAGAAGTATTATTTGGTTAATTAACCTTTAAAAAACGTCTCAGAAGATAAGCACTAATGTAACAGTTACACACACACATGCTCTCGAGTAGATTCCATACCCTTCTTCTGAGTACAAAGAAAGCCCAAGTTGCACAACATGGGAGATGGATGGTACAAAGCCTTCCTGGTCCTTACACAATCCAGGAAATAGGAAGAAATTCACCCCCAAAGTCATAGCAAAACTGAAACAAGCCCCTACATAAAAACTTGTCCAGGATTTTCATGTTTTGGCTAAAGTCACACAATAAATTCCTCATATATTCCACACACCTCAGTGTCTGTAACGGGGCTTGCAACTGAGCTTCCTGTTCTCCAAAATACCTGGACTGGAAATTTACTTTCACATTTCAGAGTTGGGAAAGGGCCTCTAAGATACCTTTATTTTATTAAATTACCTCCGTAAGAGTGAAGCCAGCACTATAAATGTATAGAAAGAGGTAACTAAATCACAGAATGTGTTAGGTTGGAAGGGACCTTTAAAGGTCATCTAGTCCAACCTTGCTGCAGTAAGAGGGGACACCTTTAACTAGATTAGATGCAGGATACGGTTTTAAAACTTATATTCAAATAATAATTTTAATAGCCGACTTCAGTTTCAAACAACTCCTTGGCAATGCAGAGTTATCCTGATGAAATCTTATTACTATTTTTGTCAAAGGTAGTAGCTGAAAGTTAATTTACCTTGAGGATTCTGTAGTTGTTTCATAAGTTCATTCAGGTTATCCTTTGCACAAGGCAAATCCATTTTATTAATGGCAAGAACTGCAGGCTTTCTTACAAGTTCCTCTTTGTACAGCTCCAGTTCCTTGAAAGAAAATTAAATTTGCCTTACTAAGTGTCTGTCGTTTAATAAGCACTGCTTCAATTTTACATCTCCTTTCTCATTTGATTAACTGCCTAAGTAAGTAACTGCTGTGAGATTTACTCAAGGTTGATGTATTAAAGCAGCCTCACAGAACAAAATAATGTTAAGTTACAGTTTTTGCTCAAACACAGATATTTCAGGTAAAGAGAGTGGATGATTCTGAAACAGCTTCCTATAAAAAATGACAGGTTTTGTTTTGTTGTTCTGATAGCCACAGACAAAATCAATTTCAGAAAAATTTTGAGAACTATAAAACACAAAATAAAATTCTTTGGAGAGTTTTCTGATTCGTAAGCATTTTAATAGGCTATGGATAATATCAGAATTAAAATCACAACCATGAATAAGCTAAAAATAAACAGCAATAGCTAAAATTCTTAAGATCCACCATCTTAAGTCATATAGCCAGACAGATGAATGCTGCTAATCTTGAAATGACATAAAGCATATTATTTTTAATTAGAAGCAACACTAAGAGATGGAAACACCAAATGTCTGCAAAGCTGGGGCCTGATGTCTCTCCACCACTACGCTTTGCAGTAAAGGCATCAAGGCAGGATTTTAACTATACCCATGTAATTCTGCTTCCTAAAATGCTACGAGACTGAGAAACTGAAAATGATGTCTTTTCACCTTTGCTTGACTGCTAGAAATATCCTATATGTTGTTTAAGGAAATTTAAGGAAGGAACAGTTACATACAACATAAAATAAAGCAGTTTTACCTGCATAGTTAAAAGTAAATATTTAATAATTTTGGAGAATCCTGAGCTTGTTAACTCATCTGAAATTATAAATCCAGAAAACATACTAGCAATTGAAAGTTCTCAATCAAAACTGAGCCTCTTAGCTCAAACATAACTACCAGCTAGAAGATGAGAACTTACCTTTGTTAGGAGTAATATTGTTTCAAAGGCTGTTCTGAACTGAGTCTTAACAGACAGTTGAAATCCAGAAATATCAACCTGGTAAAGTAAGAAAAACCCAAACTTTGTGATATTAAATTACGTTACAATATCAAGGTAGTCTCCATCAACAACTATGCAGTAAAATGTCCATATATATGTCCTCATTCCTGAGCAAACAACAGGGCAACTACACACTGAAGTAATGTCATAGACACTGGAAGCACAAACTGGTAGATTCTGATACAGTGTCTCTCTCCGAGGTCTGTTTTTTAAACCTTTTTTTTTTTTTTTAAAGGGGATCTTACAGAAATAAGAAACAAACAAAAAAATCACCCCATGCTTTAATTGTGCTTGGCACACTCCAATGCTCTAAATTAACTGGCAAATTTTAATGATAAATTCTATTTAAGGATTTAATTTATCATCAGTTATTTGAGTGTTCCATTAAAAAACAAAAGAGTATTGCAGCTACATTTATCATAAAACATGCAAATTACAAATTATTTCCCAAATTCCAACTAGACTGCAATTAAGATGACTTTTAATTACTTAACTGCCTTTGATTCCAACAAGACGTAGATTTTATGTAACTTACAACTAAGAGAAGCTGTTTGGTTCTTTCTATATGTTTGAGAAATTTGTGGCCCATCCCTTTGTTGATATGTGCACCTTCAATCAGTCCTGGAAGGTCAGCTACTGAAATCTAGGAAAACACAAGTTTCAAACAAAAGATTTCCAACAAGCAAAGATGGTGATTTTAAGTTAGCAACACCCATTATCATTTTATATAAACAAGACTACCCAGACAAAGGAATGTTGAGTATATGTGTTTTCAGAGACTTCTTTGGCAACTATACACATTTTTGGAATTGTGCTGGGGATCGGTTCGACGGCACTACGCATTTGTTGTTTCAAGACATTTAGAATTTATTATCAGAAACAGATTTAAAAAAATGGTATTACTGCACAGCCTGCTCCTCCTGTTTCCTTGTCTCTTTACTTGTAGCTCTCTGCTAAGTAGAAAATAGAGGGCAATAACACCTCAGCACCTGCAAAATTTACCTATTACCCGAGAATAAAAAGACTCTGCAAGACGAGTAGATTAGGCTATCATGGTTGTATAGAATTCAAACTGTCACTGGAAAAGAAAATCAAGTCTGTTCCTTGTGGCTGCAGAGGATCATTATTCCAAACGCAAACCACTTAACGTTGCTTCCCTGAGTGTGAGAAGCTCCAAGAATTTGTCTTCTGCTCTTGAAGTGAAATGAGATTTTGATTAGTAAATCAGCTTCCAACAAGAACACAGCAAAGGCTGCCACAATGGAGAAGCATCTTGTCATTTTCTCTGCTGGTGGGGAGTTGTGCAGAGTTGTAGAAGAGAGCTGTGACAAACCAAAAAAGAGCAGAATACTAACCTCCCCTAATACCTACTTGTTACCTCACAGAAAGCTACAATAGATCATGAAGCAAACAGAAAAAGTAGGGTCTACAGATCTAATGCCCCTTTAGATAGCAACTGGATTCAATTAAACAACCACTAAAGTCACCACACAATAAAATGTCCAGTGTGCCACCTGTTGACAAAGTGGGCTTTCTGCTCTTGAGCGAGATACACAGTTACCTACTTGTGTCCCACTGACTTTAACCATTATGAATTTCCTAAATGTTTGAAGCCTTGCTTAGAATTTTTCATCTATGAGATACAGCTGGATGAACCACTGACTTGTAACTAGAAACAGGGAAAGAATAAATGAAACCGTGAGAGAATAATGAGTTAGAACAGAAATATCCACTTCCCAGTGTGTTGTGTTTGAGTGCTGTAATACCATCACCCCCAACTTTGAGCTTCATAAAAAAAAAAATATCTGAAAGAGAACTACAGAAACTCCTATTTCCTCCTAAGAGCTCTTGGCTCAAATATTCTCGTAGAAAATATAAATGCTTCTGCTAGTTTCCATGATCTGGTACCAAGACCTGAACCCAGACTCATACTTGGATCTACTCGCTACTTCTGTGTCCTTTTTTCTCATAAGGAGTAGTGACAGAGGGCACCAGGTAACTTGCACTCATTTTCTTCTTTAAAATGTGCTAAGATAAAATAAGCAAATTGTTATATATCTAGTCTCCCTCGAGTAATACAGGACAGTCACATCAAGTATTGCTTTAAGTTGCTTACACTGGTTTGTTTAGTTTTCAGCAGTTGTAATACTACAAGCTGGAGTACTTCCTCTTACTCACTCATGCTCCCTGCAATGATAATCATGGTTCCTTTCATTTTAGAAAAGAGATACTTTGCCCATAAAGTTCCCATACGGTACTCAACACTGTAGTATAAAAACCATGAACTGCAGAAACAGCCAATGGTAAGGGTCACTGACTATGATGTCAGACAGGCTGCAGAAAAGAAAGCCAGGAGTGCAAGTAGTTCTCTTAGAGAAGGACACACCGGTAAGAAAAAGAAGTCCCGACTCATGGCAGGTAGGAAATGTTATTTTAAAAGGCTATAAACAATCCTGTTATTCGCAGCAGTTTCCTATGATAAGTAACCCTAAGCCACTGGATAAGATGAATATACAAATTTTCCTTAGATGTGTGCTTTTCTACTGGAACCTGACAGACTAGACTTACTGCCTTTAATACACAGTTTTCTTAAGGTTATTAAATGAAGGTTTCAAGCATCAGCTACTCAATTCCCCCGGATTATTCCTTCTGAAAGTGGAAAAAAGTTTTCTGTCTTTTCACATGTAAGAGGTATGGTTTTCTGGTTAACTCATCTGAAACACTTTTATGCATTTGCCTTTTATCTTGGAGGTGATGAGTCCAGTACTGCATGTATCATAGGCTTAAAAAAAAAAACAAAAGCACATCAAAGAAGATTCAAGATTGAGGCATCAAAATGTTTGCTGTAACCTTAAGTAAACTTTGGAGTCCAAAATCAGTAAGTCTCAATTAGCATTGGTTTTCCCTGCCAGTGGATACTATAGAAAGGATCCCAGGAACCACATAACTTTACCTGAAGAAGCTGGGTGGAACTGAGTTCACAAAAATTAAGGTGGGAAGGCAACAGTTCAATCAGGCCTCCAGAGCTACAGTCTTCCACAAAAGGCACTGGACCAGGTACCTCATCTCTCAGGTAGCACACTGTCCTCACTGTTCAGGCAATCGCTATCACTTTACACTATTTTGGGTTTTCTATAAACAGCATAACAAACCACAAAAACCAGCCTAGAAAGCCAGAACAGTAAGTTATAAGTGGGTTATATTCACTAAATTCCCTGTAACTCAGTACTGCACATCTGTGGCTATTGGCAAATCTGCCACTGTTTGAGTGCATTCTGAAAACGACTCATTCATTGCAGAGCTCTCCGTGTAGGCAGCCTGTAGAAAATTTGTGACTTCCAAATAAAAATAACAAGTCAGTCTCTGAGACAATGATTCTCTACAATCCTAAAATTAACTAGAGTATACAAGGACAGAGCAATCTCAATTCTGTACACAACTCACAACTCTAAGATTATAAAGCAATGTTAGAACCACAGAAAGGAGACAGGAGAAAATGGGAATCCATGTGTTAAAGTGACTTTAAATTAGCTCAGTGTTATAGTACTACATTTGACTATAAAGTTTTCTTATTATTTCATAAAAATAGTACTTTCTCCACCACTCATTAAGTCTATGTAATTGCATTTTATATGTATACATTATACACCCACATATAAAAAAACCCCTCTACGTATTTCCATTTTCTTTCTGAAATCACATCAAGAAACTTAACTGCTCATTATATCCAACTTTAACAATCAGAGTAAACTTTCATACCAACCTGCTTGTAATCTGCATACATGATCTTTCCTAGTTCAGGCTGTATTGTTGTAACTATGACAAAGGGAAAAAAAAAAGGTTTTAACATTTAAAAAAATGTTAATGTTATGAAACATTTAAATGTTATAGGACTTTCTTACTTTAGCAGCAGAAAACAACAAAGCGAATGGGATGTTAAGAATTACTGGAAAAGGAATAAAGAAAAAGCAAATCAAGACCAAACTGAGACCAAAATGAGACCACTCAAAAACCCTATGTTTCAGCACAGTTACTGTCTGTAACTCTCTTCCTACCATCCCAAAATGGGAATAGAGGATCTAGAGAAGTCTCTGACACAAAAATGATCCAAAACTTGGAATAACTTCCAAATAGGGAAAAATAATGAATGGCAGGGATACTGGACTCTTCAAAATGAGGGAAAATATTAAAAAAGCTGTAGAGAAGCAGGAGTGGCACGAGAAGCTCAGTGGGAATTATCAGTACTTACACTTTTTAATTAATGATCTGACAACTAATCCTGATTTACTGATAGGGAAATTCTGTCCATTTTTCAGTAGACAGATTCAAACCCCAAATCTCACTCTGCTGCAAGAACAGGTGGTAGCTATTTCCAAAGCATACAGGATGTTTATGCAAAGGAACCATATTCAGTAGACTAAAGATATTACACACCACGGAGAGTCTCAGATGCAATAAAATGGGCTGAGACTAAAATAAGTATAAAGTAGACCCTGAAATAACAGCCTGAAAACACTATGAGGATGTACAAATGAAAAACTGAGGTGGCTAGAGGAAATGGACACTAAAATAGCAAGTATCTCTCTGAAGCATTTAATAAAAATCTGAGTAACACATTTAGCTGGCAACCTAGTTATCCTCTAGTCTTTGTTACAAAACTGGAAACCAAGTCAAAGAAAGACTTAACTGCTCTCAAAATAAGAGCAAGAACTTACATGCATAATTTGCAATCTCAGGTTTGGCATGAGAAATTGTGCTTAACAAGGATGATTTTCCTGCATTAGGAAACCTAGAAGAAAAGTCAGGGTTTATACACTGCATAGGTACATACAGGATTCCCCTATGTTTTATTATCAAATACACGACATTGCCTTAGTCAAACTGAACACTATCACCCAGCTTTCGCAGACTCGTTTACTCAGACTTAAAAAAAAACCCAAAACAAGAGCCAGAGCATTATGATTTTATGTTTAAAAATTAATCAAATCTGAGTAATTTTTTAAAGTTCAAAATAATTCCCAAGGATGATGGCAGAAGAGGTGTGTAAACACAGGTATGATAGATTTAAAGGAAATCTTTCCACATCAGTCACATTAAAATATAGCATAAGCATCCCGGCCTACTTGAATTCATTCTAATCGTGTAACTTACCTTTACCTTCTGAACACCTGTCATGCAAATGCATCTTATCACTTGTATTTAAAGTCTTTGGTGTACAAATCATTGCTATTGAAACACCAGTTTCTTACATCTTCTCACTCCCTTCTCTGGTGGCAAAAAAAAGCTGCTGCTTGTCTTTTTTCTTTTCCTCTAAAATGTGATTCACAGTGGTGCTGTGACTGTGACTGATGGGCTCAGACTTGGTCAGTGGCTGAGTTCAGCCTTGTGCCCAGCTGGTATTTGCTGTCAAGCCTAGGGAAAGCTTCTAGCTGCTTCTTGTAGAAGTCACCCTGCAGCTCAACCCCTCTGCACCAAAGCCCTGCCATGCAAAACCACACCTTTACAAGGGAACCCACCTGCATATTACAATAAAAATGTTAAGAGTAGCTTTTATAAAAGCTTCTTCACACAACACATCTACATACTGAATGGAACCTAAATTAAGCTGAAATTGTAACACATGCTTATTTTTAAATTAATCTGAGCTGCACAAGACAATAACAGCCTTGTTCCGTATCAAATGAAGTTAATACTGACATCAGAGCCAGTGCTGTTGTTATTGACTACAGTCCTTATTCACAGCACCTGCTCCATACAGCAGACCATGCAAAACTTGTGTTCCAGTTAAATTAACAGTTATTCAGCACATTTCAGTGCAACAGTGATCAAGAAAACTGAGCACTGGCCCCAGGGTACAAAAGCACATCTCACACTGAAAACGATATATTCTCCGCTTGAGTATGTGCGGAATCATGACCTGTCAAAAGGGACAGCCAACAAGAACATGAGATAATGAAAAACAAGACTGATGTTACATTAAGGGGCTTTATAAAGGTGTTGTATACATGGCTTTCTTTAAAAAGAGAGACATAATGACTCCTGTTATAACAAGAAAACTATTGAGGCTAGTTTTAGTGCACTCTCAGGTTGAAAGATGCCTTAAAGACATTCTGAAAGGTTACTCTGGTCATATCCTCAAGTGAGTGTTTTGTTTCCAGAGAGGTACAATATGCTCTTTGAAGTTTAAATTGCAACTTTCACTACACATCACAACCTGTACCCAAACCTGATGGATCTTTCTCAAATCTGTATGTTTTTACCTGATCTAACAGCAAACCACTTGCACATCTACTGAAGTAAAAATAACAAACAGATCAAAGTATCAGATGCTGATTCATATTCTCAACAAGAAAATAACATGCTGCTCTAATTAATTATGATTTTTTAAAATAAATTTTAAAGGCAAACTGTCAACTAAAATACAAGCCAAGGTGCAAGATTAAAGCAGCACTGGTGTCATGAAATCTTGTATTTGCACACACTCTTAAACAAGAAAAAAACCTCTATCATACAATTATTGAAAATTATGTAACTTTAGATAAATCCAGTATTATTTCTAGTAAGAAACAAAATTATGTATTACCCTGATCCATTAAAACTTCTTCCAAACATAACAATCCATATTTTCCAAATTTTAAAATGAATAAGTTTAAACACTGAATTTTTCAAACTGCAAGTTGTTTAAATTGCAATGCAAATATACATTAAACCTCATCCTCCAAACTCTCAAATTTCCTTGAGATTTACTATTTTCTTCTCTAATAGCAGTTCTCAAACTCAAGTACTTACCCAACTAAGCCAACATCTGCTATGAGTTTCAAATCAAGACGAACAACTCGCCTCTGACCTTTGCAAGGCACAAAGTTTGTGGCCAAAGAGCCTCCAAGACCTCCACGAGCTGCTAGGAGTCTGTCTCCTGCTGCATTAAGCTCTCCTGAAAATAAATTCACTAGTAAAAAAGCACAATCCCCTGCAGTACTTCAGCTATGATTTTCCACTTAACAAAGAGACAATTTTCTGTACACTTCCTTACAAAAGCTGTGTGCTCACGGCCATGGTATCCTTTTCTTTGGAAACAAATGAAAGCAATCCCATCCCAATATTCCCCTCTGTCATACAGTTAGTCACTTAAAAAAAAAAGTGATAGATATGGGCAGGCAAGTTACACCCAAGATGGCAGTTCTGACACCTCCAATACTAGAATGCCAGAACGCACGGAAAAATCTGTACTGATAAGAGATGTGTCTACAGGAAACTCTTCAACTGTTCCATGTTTTATCATTAAGATACAGGCTTGGATATCGCCTTTTTATTTTTAGAATATTAGAATAATTAAAAAAATTAAAATGCAACATTTGAATATATAATTCAAGCAGAGCTATAGACACTAATGTGTCTACATCATAAACAGTCCCTGCATACATCCAATTTTGTTAGACTCATTTGTGAATTTACTCTGAAGAGTACAAGAAGAAAAACTCTGTAACTGCAAAGGAACAACTGAGAGCTATTCCAAGAGCGCTGTATTAAGAGATTTTCCCACTTACTACAAAGTACTACTCTTTAAAAAAAAAAGTAAAGATTTAGTATATTAGATAATCTGAAATGACAACACTCAGCAAGGATCTTTTAAACAGTGTAGTACTTCAGTAAAGTTATAGAGACACCTACCTGAGTTTATGGTCACATAATTTATATAAGCTCATCAATGACTCTGTGGAGGATCAGTATAGCTTCCAGCCTTTAAGGCTTGTTTGCAAGGGCAATTTTCCTTTGCCATGCACATAGTGATACAAACTATCTACTTATTTCTGGAAGGGGTTCATGCCTTTCTAATGATTTCTACAGTGTATTTTTTGTCAACTCCTTGTCCAAGCAAAGGAAAACACTTATTTTGGGAGATGTGTAACAGTAAAACATCCTAGTGTAAGAAGCGTAGATATCAGTAAATATGAGAGTATCTACTAGATAAATTAAAGCAAAAGTTCTTACCAATATGCTTGCCATCATCACACAGAACTGAAATTCCCAGAGGCACATGAACTTCACAATCCTTTCCTTTTTCACCTTTTAGTGCTTTAACACTGGGAGAAAGTAAACCAGGCTTAGTAACTTAAGCTGACAGTTTGCTTTCTAGAAAAGATGTACCTAACAACTTTCATCAGACTCTTACTTGCTGTTAGCTCCTGTTCCAGCTACAAATCGCTTCTGGGGATACCTCTCCCTAATGCTCTTTAAAGTAGTTCTTTCTCGGGCGACGAACCAGACATCACCACCTCTTCCTCCTTCCCCACCGAGGCGAGGATAACCCATTCCACCGGTCCCTCCTCGCACATAGAGCCGTAAGTCGTCTATGAAGCTGCCATACTAACAAAACAACAGTTTCGGATCAGTATTACAGTCAGTTTACATTCCGGTTTGTAGAGATGCGAGTAAAACTGCTTGGACAGAACTCTTCTCTGATGGTACCAATGAGAGCTCAGGAAACAGACCTGCAGCTCTCCCAAGTGTTTTTTAATCACCGTTTGAGGTGTCTTCCCCAGCAGCGTGACCTCAGGCCGCGCCCTCCCGGCCTGCAGAGCCCCGACATGGGACGGTGCACGGCCCTGCCTCCGCGCCGGGCCCCGGCGCCCACCGAGACAGGCGTACTACGGTTGCGGCCCCTCGCCGTGCACCCTGCACAGGCCTCCCGCTAAGGGAGACGGAGACAGCGCTCGGGGAGGGCAGGAGGGTACTCCCGAGCGTGCACAGCCGCCAGAGGACTGCGGGTCAGTCCCAAGAAAGAGAAGCGGCCGTTCGCCTGGGACGTGCCTCCCACGGGCCGGGCCGGCCCACCCCGGAGAGACAGCGGGAGCGGGACCACGGCTCCCCACCCAGCCGAGCCCAGCCCTGCCTGCGTGGGGTTGCGCGCTCGCAGGGCCTGTCCCCGCCGGACACACTGACCTTCCGCAGCACCGCCCTCCCGCACCACACCATGGTGGGAACCACCACCTCGGCCCTGGGTCGGCCTGCGACGGCGGCGACGTAAGAAGAAGGGCGGGGCGGCGATAGCAGCCTTTGAAACGCGGAGCGGGAAAAGACCGGCCCCTGGGGGCTGCGTGTGGAAGGCAGGGCAGAGAGGTGGGCGCACTTCAGCGCCCAGACCACGGAGATCTGATCGCCGTTCACAGAACGCGGCGGGAAACAATCGCCCAACCTGCGCCTTGCCGGCTGCCGCCATAACACCCAGGCCGCAGTGGGGAGGGTACGAGCCGAAGCAGGTGCGCATGCGCAACCATTCCCGCCCTCGGCGGGGCTGTAGTGTGCTGCCGTCCCGCCGCGGTTGGCTTCCTTCGGGGCGAGCGGCTCGGCGAGGGGCAGCCGTGGTTTGCTGCTGCGCGTCGGCTTCTTGTTCCAGTCCTTCCCGACTCCCAGAGCTCTGCAAACCGAGAGGCGTAGGGGCGCTTCGGGACGAAGTGCAGGCAGGGACGTCTGAGGGAGGAGCAAGGCCCATGCAGCCTCCCTGGGAGCTGTACACCGGTCAGAGGCAGCATCGGCTGCCTGCTTTGTCCGTGTGGCTGGACCCGCTGAGGCCCGTGGTGATACCACTAACAAGCTCTCCCTCAAGAAACTGGAACCACAAGGCTAATTTTCACGATAAAGATGACCGTGTTGAAAACACACGGCTTTGTGTTTCTTACAAATGAGACTGTTTTTAAGTCATGTCAGAAGGTAAAATCAGTGAAAAAACGCCTGTTAGTCCTTTTGCAAGTCTTTGTAGAGAAGTATTTTTCAGACAGCATAAGTGCATTTCCAGTGTTTTTTAAAAAAACTCAAATCTTCATGAAAAATACTAGCCTTTTCCTTCCTATGGGCCTTCCACAGTCATACGCTCTCAGCTGCAGTTGTTAGTTACCTGAGAATAATCACCATTTGCAGTAAAATAAAAAACTGTTATATATAATAAAAATACAATTAAAAACCAATGTTGTGCCTCATACTTGTTAGATGGTTTTGTTTTGTTTTGTCTTGAACTATCATATTCCATGGGGGTTTTTAGTAGTATTTTTAGAAGGCCTTAGTGCCTTTTATGAGCCTTTTCTTTCTACATGTATGGAAAAAACTACATTCAGAAGCTCACCCTGTTGATTGTTACTGACCTGCTTTTTTTCTCTGGTTCTCCCCAAAAACTACATATTCTGTTTTAGCGAAAAATACTTAAAACTTCTACCAACTGAACAGGCTTTAGCAAGAGCATATTGATGAAATCTGGTAATGACGTTTCTTAGGATACCAGAAGTACAGAGGGTATCTCAGGAGATGTATTTCCATGTAAAGTAGGGAGGTATTAATGTTACTGTTTAAGGCCATGGTGAAATCTCATTTGGGGTACTGTGAAAATGTCTAATTAATTGTTCTGTAGCTGAGCTAACATTAAACTGTAAGAGGGGTAGAAGCAGATTAGGTCCATCACCAGAGAGCTCGAGATCATTTTGTGCAAGCAGGTTTTAGGATAGCTCAGCTTGTTTACTTCAATAAAACAAAACCAGAGAGGAGATATGAGTGCTCTCTATAAATATATCAGGAAAGTACACATGAAGGATGAAAACAATTTACAGGGCAGTGTTGACACAAGAGCAAACAAATACATACTATTCATTAATAATTATATCAGGAAATTAGAAGAATGATGTCATTACAGCAACCAAATTCTGAAACAGCTTTTCCGTGGAATTAGTGGGAGCAAAAAACATACCTGTTTTTAGTTTGGCACTTGATAAATTTATGAGGCAGTTGTACAACAGAGCTTTCTGTAGTGGCAGGGAACTAGGCCCTATCATTTATAACCTCTCTGTTCTGTGTTACCATGCCGATTCATAGTACAAATGGCAGCACATTTTGTCCAGACTTATGGTTTATAATATGGGAAGTAGTAGGGGATCTGAGTAGTGGGAAGTTCAGAAGTCCTTACATATGCAAATGTTAGATTGTGCTACTGTGACATCAGCAAAACATGTTATTGGCATTATATAGAAAATAATAGAAAAAAAGGAGATAAGCAAAAGAACTTTCAAGTGAGATGAAGAAAGCACAGTGAAGATGCCAAGAAGGTTATCAGCAAAGTTCTTCAAGGATCAAGTTACGGGCTCTGAGCTCTCCTTAGGTACCAGTACAGGTGTGCAGCTGGTTACCCCGTGTTGTCGTGCTTTGTTCTGCTTTTGCAGGGCATGGGGACTGAATTCTGTAGTTGAGCCCATTACAGCTGAGAGCAGCAGGGTCTGTAGCTTGTCGGCTTAGCAGAGAGTCATCCTCACTGTGCTGAACTTCATTAGCACACAGCAGGAGGTCAGATTCAGCAACAGGTTATGGTCAGGACAGACTGGTCCAGAGATGCCAGCAGAGCTACTAATGTTAATTCTACTAGTGTAATTAATCCACAGCTCAACCTCAAAAAAACCCAAAAGCAAGCTAGTCGATGTATGTTGTGAGTTGAAGGTGTAAAGTCCACTGACCAGATTTATTTCTGCATTGAGCAAGCTCATGCCACCAACCTCATGCCAGCAGGGAATTAAGTAACAGCTCATTTGAAATGTGCCATTGTGTGTTTTCTGGAACCTTTTATACCTGTAAGTAGATGATCACACATATATGATGTTAAAAATACTGAAACAGAACAGATTAAACTTTGAGGATGTTTGGATAGTTTATTTTCTAAAGACTTTGCTTTGAAATGTATCTGGTTCCCTAAAGAGTCACGCTGTTTTGCCGGGGCAGTGCTGATTTTGTCATCTTTCTCTTTTGATTTGCGTTGTCTGTTTAATCACTAGTGGGTGTGCTGTACTTGAACTTGAGTAACAGAGCTGTGAGCACTTTGCTGTCGAGCCTGGTCTTAGAATATCACTCTGTTGTTTCTTTACTTCAGACACTGCTAATTAGTGATGCAGAGAGTGACTCAATTCTTTATCTTCTGCGAATCCTGTTGACGTAAGACTGCATATGTGTAGTCACAAAGATAGCTATAATTCAGTCATACAGCAGGCTGATAGCATTTTAAAGCTCTCCAAACTGAATTCTACATAGTGGATGCATATCCTGAGGTTCAGTCTTCAGCTCCTGCTCTTTCTGTTCTCGTTGTTGACATGACATACTTGTATGTGATCGCTTGAAAATCACAAGGGTGCTGCTGCAGCAGCAAACCACAGGTTTACCACTCAGTTTCTCTTCTGTCATGATGTAAATCACTAGGTAGTGTGGTGTCATCAGCTTTAACGAGAAGCAGCCATTGCCTCTCTTTCCACAACTTTAAAGCTTCTGGCAGCAGTTTTTTTGAAATTGGTACTTTGTTTTTCTCAGTCTAGAGAAGAACTAATTCATGTGGAAATATTTAAAAATTAAGCTGAAATATTTTAGCTTTATTTTAAAGTAGAGTTGAAATCATTAAAAAAGTGCAAGTGTTTTGTCTTTCCTTGCCTTTCAGAACATGCACACAGCAGTTCATTGCAGTGTTGGGAAGCTGGCATATCCGTTATTTGTGGTTGAAATAAATAACTGCGCCAACATATCTGAGGTCTAAATGTTTCCAACAGAAAAAAAAAAAGTTTTACAGTTTTGGTTTTAAAAAGGATTTTGAAGAGATTTATCCAACGCCAAGAATACGCTTGTCAGTACAATAATGTGCCACTAGATGGAGGCACCTCAGTTGCTTTTATAAAAACCTCAAGTAAACCAGTTCAAAAGTCAAGCCATGGGAAAACTGTCGATAATGGAAGAATTTTGAGGGAAAAATTTGCTTAAGTTTGTATATCAGTTAAAACCTCAAAACCACAGAAATAGTCACTCTTCTCAAAAATATCAGTAGCATCCCATAAAACTTACTGTGTGAAATGCCTGTGCTGGAATCTGTGGGTTTACAGTTGCTGTATGCCGCAACTTCAGAATTCTTCCTGAGTGCCTGCGGAGTGGAGAACACAACAGATTTTTTTTTTCTCTAAATTCCATTTATATGTAGTTGCTGAGAAAAAAAAAAATCTGCTTTTCCAAGTCCCTGGTCAGCATCTCTGGTTTTAAGGGTTTTCATGTAGATTCACAGAATGGTTTTGGTTGGAAGGGACTTCAAAGATCATTGAGTTCCAAGCCCCCTGCCAAAAGCAGGAACACCTTCCACTAGACCAGGCTGCCCAAAGCCCCATCCAACCTGGCCTTGAACACTGCCAGGGAGGGGGGCAGCCACAGCTTCTCTGGGCACCCTGTGCCAGGGCCTCACCACCCTCACAGGGAAGCATGTAGCTTTCAGGTACATTAGATCTTATGAAGATGGTCACAGATTGACTGTCCTTGACTTTACCTCTTCTGAAACAGAAATTGTAATAACAATACTTCCCACATAAATGTGCTCAGTGTCTGCCTTCATGGTGCTTCCACCCTGAAAACTTCATGCAACATCCTTCAGGGTTATTACTTGCCAATAATTTCTCTCTATCAGTTTAAATCCATGGGTTCATCCTTGTCGCAGGTGGCATTCCCCCATAGGTGATGATCCCTTGATGCTTGACTGGCAAAGATGCACAATACCATAAAGGAAAATGAAATATCACAGCCAGCTTTTAGCTTGGGGATGTGAATGTTTAGATGTTATAAAATAACTTTCACATCAATATATTCTTAAGAGAACATTGTTGATGAGGTGGCACTTTAAAAAGAGAATTTGTTATTTGAAAGGATTTTCTTGAGAAAATTCTGTTCCTGAGCATTTTGATTGCTGTAGTTATGTTCTGGGAATACCTCATTTTAAGATTAAAAATGGTGAATTTATTAACTAGATTAGGGAAAACAAGAGGAGTGTGATGATAGAAAAAATACATCTGAAGGATGAAGAGCAGGGATTGAGTGCTGCCATCAGTGGCTGTTAGAACAGAAGGAAATTGCTGTGCCCTGTGCTACTGTACGGAGGTCTTCTAAGTGGGAGTGAAATGGTGAGTTGATGCAGTGGCCAAGCACCTGTGCAATTGCCCACTTGGTTATGTGCGTTTAAATGCGTTGGTATGAATGCTGAGTTAGAATTTGAAGGAGTTATTACATCTAACACAGCTTTAGCTCTGTTTAGTGATACAGAGAGTTCAGAGATAACAGAACATTCCAGTCTTTCAGGTGTTCCCTTCTATATGTAGGTTCAAACATGGCTTGTTTGGTTTTTGTTTTTTTTAAACAGGATTTTGAAACTTGGCATTGCTCAGCTGGAAAGACTTCCAGAAGATAGCTTAGTTATTCTGCATGTTGTCACTTCTGAGCAGGACTGGATTTGCCTTTAAGTACTGTATGTGTTGTTTTCATGGCAGGAATTACTACATTTCCACTTGAAAGAAGAACAGGCTGTTGCTGTCATGTTGTGCTCCACTAAAGCATGTTGTGAAACCCCAGCAGACCCAAATTTACTACCTGTTTGTCCAACGTTCTCAGCAGCCATGCCTGCCTTTAGAGAGGGACTCCCTGGAACTGTTACCAGTCTTAGGTGCTTCAGACATCACAATCCTGGGCACACTATTTCTCGTATGTGGTAGCACATTGCACAGAAAAACAAAGTTTAAATTACAGTCATGAGCTTCTGGGCTACACTCGAATTGAAGAAAGGAGCAGCTGCAGTTTAGGCCTATCGTCCCTCTCCTGCTGTAGATCACTGTTCCTTCAGGGAACCTCTTGCATAGGAGAGTTACCACTGTTGAACTACGGACACAACCTTGAAGAGAGCTGTTGGTTTTGTGTGAAGAGTCAGCAGGGTGTGATTTCTACATGGACCGGACCCTGAGTTGCAGTGTGATTCTCTGCTGTGTGTCCAGTGCAGCATTTTAGTTATACTTTGACTTAAGAAACTTTGTCTCTTTCCTCAAAAGGAGTGAGGCTGTGGGGGAGCCGAGTCATGCCAGTGCCTCAGGTACCCGACATTTGCTGTGAACCTGCGAGCAGCTTTTACAAAGCTGTAATTTCTGTGAGACAGTCACCAGATCAGTGACAGTGCCTGAGGTTTGAGCACCCCTGTCGTACCACTGGCAGTGGGCCACAGGAAATTACAGCCCTTTTCTCTTGGCGAGAGCCATCTCCACCCTTCAGTAGGTCAGCAGAAAGTACACCAATCTCCTTCCATGATACACACTAGGAAGAAAGCTGGGACATCCCTGAAGGGATGCTCTTCAGTTGCAAACTCGTCTCCTCTTGCACAGTGGAGAGCTGCACTGAGACAGTAGTGAAGTGTGTGTCTGTGTGTGTGGGTGTTAGTGTTCCGGATCCATGCCTTAAGCACAGAAATGGGCACAGGGTTCCTTAAACATTTCTGAGGCGTGATCAATAGCATTGCTGTTTTCCACAGCTGATTTTGTTGCATATCCCCAGCTGTAGGAATATGTGACATAAACAGAGGCAGCTACATACAGAGTTACAGTGACATCAAACCACAGCAGGTTAGGAAGAAGCATAGAATTTCAGTGTATTTGCAAAAGTGTGTTGATTTTCATGAAGTTGGATCCTGATGGTTTTACTCTGACAGACTTTGAATACACTCTTGTGCTTTTGAAGGTGAGAGATGGATGACCTTCTCTGAAAGCAAAAGTCTCCTTGGAGAGTTCAAAAAGTGTGTATGCAATGTATGAGGAGTTCTCTCAAAAACAATCTGCATTTCAGGTATGAGACAGTGCCTTTTCCTTGGTGATCCAAGAGGTGATTTCAATGCACATGTTGAGATATCTTAGCTTTAATTGTGTCAGGCAAGATATCTGTAATAACCCTCAGCCTTGTAGAGTCCAGTTTGGGAGACCTGTCCAGAATTTGGCACAGTAGATACATAGAGCAGGGTCCAGAAATCCCATGCAATGAGTGTGGAGTTGTGAGGACTGGCACAGGTTGCCCAGGGAAGTGGTGGATGCCTCCTCCTGGAGGTTTGAAGGCCGCACTGGATGGTGCCTTGAGCATCCTGGTCTAGTGAGAGGTGTCCCTGCCCATGGCAGAGGGTTGGAACTTGATGATTGTTAAGGACCCTTCCAGTCCTAACCATTCTGTGATTCTATGATTCTGTGATTCTGTGATTCTGTGATTCTGTGATTCTGTGATTCTGTGACCATGGGAGAAACCGAAATGCAAATTTAGGGAAATAAGTTTGTCCTTAGGAGCAGACTTTGCACTTGTAAATCATCTTCTGTCAAAGGATTTCAGGCCTTTTACAAATTTTAATGCTTTGGGCTCCCAGTGTTTGAAACCTCATTTTACTAGTCTTACACTTCAGTATATGGTGTGACACCACAACTGGCATATCATAAGAATATATATGGAAGAAATAACTAGAAATCTGAGTAAGAAGCAGAGCTTTTCCTTAGCCCAGAAAATAACTGCCCCAAAACAAAACACCATAAAAGAAGTCTTTAACTGCTGGCACATCTGGGCTGCTGCTGGGTGGACAACTCCAGCACGCAGTGTGGGTGCTCCCACTGGCCTCTGGAGGGGATGTGGTCAAGTACAGATAAAATGGCATTGAAAACCTCCCTGGCAGCCAAGGTACAGGGGAGGTTTTAAAAAAAATGAGTATATCGAGCTCAAGTGAAGGAGTTTCTACAGCAAGGGAACTGGCATAGTGGATGCACATTGTGCCTGCAAATTCTGTCCCCTCTCCATGATTCTGAAGTTTGTCTTTGGTGGTGTATGTTCTGGTGGGCAAGCAGATGGATCGCAGGGGGAGACCCAGGTTTATAAAACGGGGAGAGTGCTCACTTTACCGATTTAAAGATTTGCTATCCATGGTACTTCTGTCCCTCTGAGAGCCCTCTGCCTCTCCCCACGCCCACGCTGCAGACATAGGCTCTCCAGGTGAGCCCCCAGCCCGGGCTCGGCTGACGGTGCCTGCTGCAGAAAGAGGTGGTGCTGCCACAGCCATAGATAGCTCCCTCCCGCCCTTCCCACCCACCTGAGTTCATGCTGCTGCTGCTGCCGCTGCTGCTGCTTTCCCAGTGGCACAGTCGTCCCTGTGCAGTGTGATCCCGGCATCCTCGGAACATCCCGCAGCTGCCCGGCACCTGCAGCCCTCTCGGGAATCCACCACTTTTCCTCCGAGCGGCTGACCACCGTTGTTCCAAGGCTGCTGTTTTCCATCTCATCGCAGAAACACTGTAAGTATAACTTCTGCTGTGGCTCTTTAGTTACTGCCTTTGTGAAACTCATCTGTTTTGTACTGCATTGTAGGAGTTACTAGTTCAAAGTCTTGGAGAGGCTTGTTGTGGTCTCTGCTCCTGTTTGAGGTGCTCAAGTGGATCCACAGCATTTTAGATTTTAGCTGGATTAAAACATGAAATCAAAACAACTCAAAATGTTGGTGGCTTCCTGGCTGCCCTTTTCCTGCTCTGTGATCAGTCCTGTGCGGGACCAGGAGTTGGTCTTGAGGATCCTTATGGGTCCCTTCCAACCCAGGAGATTCTGTGATTCTACGAAATCACTAACTAGCATGTCCTTCTTCTGAACGCTGGTGCCCAGGGAGTTGGAAGTGAGGAGCATTTCCTTCCCTGCTTGTTTGCTGGAGCCAGTTCTCTAACAGCCCAAGGAAGAGAAACTGTAACATGTGCTCATAAGCCCTCGGGATGCTGAGGCAGGTAATTCTGCTGCCTCTGAAATGTAGCTAGTAAAGGCGTTAAAGAAGAGTTTTGGGTTGGGGGTGGTGGTGGGGGGTGGTGGTTATCTGTCTGTCTCAGAGAATTGATTTAGGACACCAGAATAAGGGGCACTCTCTGAGAGTCTTGACTGTCATCTTTTTCTTCAGACTTCATCCTGTGTTCACTTGTCTGTTTTTCTGTTAGATTTCCCCTTTATGTGCTCTCTCCTCTTCCACTGCACTTTACCTAGATAGGTATGACTGTGAATAAAATGTATTAGGTGTTTTGGTGATGTTCTGTCTAAACCTGCTCCAAGTATATGGAGTATGCATCATAGGAAAACTGCAGCCTTCTCAGGGGCAATAAAAGCATACTAATGACTACACATCATGTAGCATTTGCAGTCCTCATTCTGCCTCCTGTGCTACTGCTCCGGGTCTCCAGACAGTCTCCATGTTTTGCACACACGCTAGAAACAATTGTGCCAGAAGTTTGCTGACTTCCCTAGCACAAGCCAGAAAGAAATGTGCCTTTTCCTGGTCTAGCAGCAGCTTCTGAGTGAGTTCATAGCCCACCTGTGCTCACCCAGTACAGTGTAGTGGTCTGGTTTGCTGCTTCTTCATTACCACCTTTCTGAGCAGGACCCACAAAAGACTGTCTATTGATAACTCTGTTACTTGTTTGCAGTCATTTAAAATAGAATCCCACTAGGATTCTTTCAGCAACTGCTATCAATCTCATTTTACTGATGATGTAAGCACAGGAATTTAAAGGAGGAAGTTTTATGTTCTAGAAGCAGTTCTGACACAGGTGGTGATCACGTCAAGCTTTCTGTTTCAGGTTTTCCAGTTCTAAACAGCATTAACAATTTCTAGGTGCAAACCTCTCTCCATCATTAGGATTCATTTACTGGCATTCATTTCCATGGGTTGACAAGAAATACTGCTGCAGGGATAAAGAAGTAGCGTGCAGAACCGGAAAGCACAGATCATCTCTTGAAGCATCCTGGAACGTTTGTGTGAGAAGGAACTCATAACATCAGAACCACTGTGATTTTCATATGTTTTCTTTCAGGTGTCTTCTTGGAGTATGGAATTTGTATGGAAGAGAAAGTGGTACCTTCAGCTGGGCTGTATATTGACGCTGAATATGGTTTATGCCAATCTAGACTATCAAAAAGAAACTCCTCCAAGCCTGGGTCAGATTGACTACCAGTGCTGGGAGGTGTCATCCCATGGGCTGGTGGAAATGAAGAAACTCAAGGTAGCGGACACAGTTATTGCTCTCTGGGACTTCATGATGTTCCTAAAGGAATCCCCTAAGCCCAAGCACAACGAACTCTTCAACGATCTAGCTCAGAACTTCTGGAATATGTATGTAGACTGCGTGCTCTCTAGATCCCATGGAATGGGCAGAAGACAGTTAATGTCTCCCAAATATTCTTCCACATACTCACATAGAACTTCAGAAGGTAACTACATGGTATGGTGTGAGTCTGTTATGTACTGGCATTAAACTGAATCACCATTCCATCCTTGTCCTTGATTGTTTAGAAAACTCAGTATTTTCCAGTTTTCTGTCTCTGCTTGTCAAAAGTATTTGCATCTTTGAATGGGAGCTACTTTCACCAGCCATGAGTCAAAAGTAGTAAGTGTAGTACTACATTTCTACGCTTACCAAAGCGTGACTAATGTCAGGTATGCATGTGGGCATGTGTGGAAAAGGATGCTGCTGCATTCTGTTTGTTGCTGCATGCGTCTGAATGAAAGGTTTCCTGGCCTTCAGACTCAGCTGTGGGTCATTGCCTCTCTGTGAGGAGGGAAGCTCAAATCCCCAACTGCTTGAACCCTGTTCTACCGATTCAAACTACTGGCACACAGTGTGATCTCATGGGCACTGTGAATCATCAGTGACAGATCCTGGTCATTATGGTCGGGTGAGATCACAGATGTGATTGCCTAGATGTTATCAACCAATCCTAGATCCCTGTGCTTCCAGGTAAGTAAAAGTAAGACTTTTTTCTAATGTACCCAAGTCAGCTGTTTAAGGTTTCCAAAATGTACATGGAGATCAGCTCATCCCAGCATTCCTGACCATACTGCTTGGACAATAACTCTCTTTCATAACCTTGCAGGGTCTGCTTTCACCAACCCATTTTAGGCCACAACGGGAGAAAATGATGATACCTCACCAGGGCAACATCAACAAGAAGGATCCCAGAAGCACAGCAGATAGATACTGGAGACACTTAGACAATCAGCATGGTTCAGCGATTTTGTCTCCATAGGAAGTGCTTAAATACTGCTGAACTCAGACATATGAGAGCTCCCACGGTGTCACTTTTGCTTTCCTGTTGGGCAGTCTGCCACTGTCACCTTTCTCCCACTGCACGTGTGAACGCCTTCATGCTTTGAGTCAACATTGTTGTGCTCTCAGGTTTGCTTGTGTTGTATTTTTGCAGACGCTCATCTTCTCTGATATTTACCTTTTTTAGAAGTTAATTTTGATGAAAATACAATATATTTTTATACATTAAGCAATGGAGAAAATGTCAATAAACATTTTATACACTCTACTTTTAAGAATTGCAAAGAAGTGTGGTATCACGCTAAAGAGAAAGATTATGCTCATTGTAAAGTCCTGTGCATTCTGGATATTGTATTTTATCTCTGCTTAGCCTAGGCTATGGATTATTTTTCTATGCAGCAAGGTCTGACTAGCAGTCATCTTCTTGTCTGTCAACATGTCATTTGCAAAACCACCACCACCTCACAATAAGAACAGTACTTTGCACAAGACTGCTCTTTATTTACAGAGTCATACAGGCAAGTAAGGTGATACAATCCATCCCCATCACAGCAGACAGCATCACAGCTAAGAGACCCGTACATCACGTGGTCTGAAGGAGCGAAAGACTGGCTTGAGTACTGTCCCTGTTGTAGGGCCCGTCCAGCACGGTTTAGCCAATTCAGGGAGATAACTGCCTAGTATATCTATCTCTCCCGAGCACAGAGAGCCTGACACAAACGGGAACGCTCAGCAATGCTGGCTGTTCTCTGCTTTACTCCTTGGGCGACACAGCTTGTTCAGTCTCTGTTGTGTTGCAGCCTTTTATGAGATACCGGCTGGGTTTAATTGTTGTAAGAAACAGTATCTGTGCTGTAACAGCACAGAAACCTTCACCAGTAACATGAAATGCATCCCACATGATGCCTGTCTCACATAAAGCTCGTAAAATATCCAGCAATTCCTGTAGATCTGTAAATATTCATTTAGGTAAATACAATGTTGAGCTGTGTTTTGTGAATTATTTATCCTAGGGTATTCCAAAGAGGATAAAAAAGCAGTGAGAAATTTCTCTTACCCATAAATATCACTGTAAATTCTCTATACAAAAATATTTCAAATACACCTTTTCTTTTGAGCAAATAGAGGGAGTTGTGACCCACCCGAAGCCAGTAGTTTCAGGAACTGATACGTTATGGTGAATGGCTCTTTGAGAGCCATGGTCTGATCTGTGCCAGCAAAAGCCAGTTTATAAAGCTGTGTATGGTATTGCATTTGCAACAAATAAAGTGCTTAATAAAGTGTCATAAATAAATCCCCCTTGTTCACACCTACAAATAATTTTATTATTACAGAAGCATAAATCTGTAATAACATTTTAAAGGCAACATTTCCCATATTAGCGTGTTTTTAATTGCATGACAGAGCAAGGCATTCTATGCAGTTTTAAAAGCTCCCTTGTTCCCCAGGCTGTAGGTCTTTCACTCTAGAGGAGACAGAGGTGTTTAACATCTACCACAAGTGGATCCAAAACACATGAGCTTTCCACTCCAATCTCCCTGCAGTGTCTGCCAAAGAGGCAGGTGACTCAACAACAGGAATGCAGCACCACAAGCAGCATCAGCAAAGAAAATGCCAGGTGGACATGGACAGAGCCACAGATAGCCAGCTGGCTTCTCTGGAGTGTCTGCAAGAGGGATCAACAGCGAAGGGGATTACCTTCTCCTCCACCATGCCCCCTTTCCATCCGTGGGTGACAGCAGGAACATCAAGAACAGTTTTCTTGTGACAGCCAGACCAGGGGCCATGGCTGCCTGCCAAAATCAAAGGCTGTCCGTGCAGTGGTAAAGCTTTGTGTTGTTAGCGTGCACTGGTGAAGTGTAAATGTAAACATTTTGAGAAATTCTGTCCCCTCCCTTCTCCAGCCTTTATTACAATTAACAAGCGCACTGGCAGCTCCCTGCCTTCAAGGTCTGGGTGTCTGCAGCCACAGCACAACGCAGCTGGCGGAGGAAAGCTGTGGGGCTCACCTTGTGCCTGATCTAAAGTTTCTACGTAAGCACAAACTGATTTCTAATGAAAACATCTTTTATACCCACACCTTGCCTACACTACTGCTGTAGCTTCTGCTCAGAAACTGGAAGGACTTACAGGAGTCCTGTATGGATTTTTTGGGGAAAAAAACAGGCCAGTGCCTTGCTGCCAGCAGTAATGAGTCACCCACCTGTTCACATATACGCCAGCACACAAAAACCCTCTAAATGTCACAGTCTTTGTTCTCCCAGTCAAATATTTATTGTCCGTTTTCAATTGTGAAATACAATGGAGCATACCTCTTGTGGCTCCAGTCTAGATGTGTTTTCACCTCTCTGAAAAAGTAACAAAGCAGCACAGCTGCTGAAGAGTTGTAGAGAAATACAAACATTAACAGCTGAGCAAGACTTCACTCCGCAGGGAGGACTCCAGTTAGACCATCTCTGCGTGCCCTAGCTGACCCTTGCTGGCAGGCAAGAAATACCCATGCAGGCTTGTTTGAGGAAACAAACTTTAGGCAGATCCTTCTTTTGGGAGAAGTTTATACTTAAAAATTATCACTTAGCAAAGGGCTGGCATAAAACTTACATTAAATTAGCATAGCTGGATTTAATTTCTCTAGCTTGAAGTACTAGATGGCTGTCTTACTCTACAATGTAATGTTTAACAGGCCTCTCCATAAGAAAATGCTTCTAATCTTTGGAAGCTAAAAGCAGAGGTTTCTCAAAAGTTTAAGTACTATTGTATGGCTGTTTTTTTAATATTTTTTTTAGTTTCTTTATTTTATAGAATTTAAGTAGACAATATTTAAACAAAAATATTTGCCTCCATTTTTAATGCCAACAGTTCTGTGTCTTGTTACAGAGACAAACTGATTTTTAAGGAACACTCAAACACCCCTGACAACATCCGTCTTTCAGGAAGTGAAAAAGGGAGTTGGCAACTAAGTTCTATCTGTTTAGCTCAAATTTATTTCCATTTTTCAAGCTGACATTTCACAAAATGAAAGCTTGTAATTTTCTCAAAACTTTTTTGCTTAGAGGCAAAAATGACAGACTATGTGCCGAAGCTTGTATGTCATAGAACCCCTTGTAATGTCACAGCAATTTATGCCATAGCACTGGGTAGCAACTGGTTTTAAAATGAAGTTGCAGCCTCAGGGAATCCTGCTCTATTGTAACAGTGAATTCTGGCTTTGCCCAGGGTAGGACAGGAGACAATCACTCAGAAACTGAGTTGTCTATAAAAGGGTCTCCTACTCATAAGCTTGTATTCTAGAAGTGCTAGGGTGGAAAAGGATGAGTTCTTTTTGGAGACATCTGGGCCATCACCCAAGAGATAATTAGAACAGTAGGAACAGTTAAAGAGCTGTGAGAAACCCACGAGTAGCAGGATGTTTCAGCTTGTCTCTCCAGCAGGCTCAGAGAAACTGTTGGAACAGACACACTTCTTAGTGAGTCTCTAGATGAAAGCTGAGAGAAGTCAGCAGTCCTGATGCTAAAGGTATTCAAGAAACCAAAAGGGACAAAACCCATGTGGGAAAATAAAGAACTGCATCTGTTTATGTGAAGGTTCATCACCCTGCTCAAAAATGGAGATACTTTAACTGTAATGTGTGGAATGCGTCAACAAGAGATGGACATCTTAATAGTGGACCTCCTGACAGTGGATCAGGGCAGCTGACACTAGCACACAAAATTGTTAGACTTGACATACTTTTGTACCGCATGGTATGGGCATTTTATTAATAAATGACCCCCATGTTTGTATTAGTTAAGACAAAATGTAGTTTTACTGTCCAGATGTTCTATGCAATTCACCAAAGAATTATGAACAGATTTTATCTGGTATCTAAAATATACATTCAGTGAACTAAAATTAAAAGCACTGTTCAGAGCACTATCTATTCAACAGGCACCAAACCTTTCTTGACTGAGCCCAATGCTTTAACCCTTTTGATCTTTTTTAAGGCTCCTTCGCAAACAGAGGGCTTTCTAAGAGCAAAGTCTGTACCAGCCAGTGGCCCTCCAATTAACTGAGGAGGTGTGCTTTCGACAGTTACGAAGCGACCAGATCCAATCTGAAAAACAAAATAAATTCATTGCTGACATGCATGCTAACATTTTAAATGAGAGTTATATCGTAAACTTTCAAAACTATTACTCATATTGGTGGAGATGCGCGCTGAGGTTTCTGAGGTCCACCCAAACTTGACAGCAAATTCACAAACTGTCACCGTCAATACAGAGTGCATTTCCAGCATATACCTTTACGTACTCCGCTTCTCTGCCTTCATGTCGGATCTTTCATATACAGGGAAAGAATAGCAAGCCCTTGTTATAATAGAAGTTTGTCATGCAATGTTATTTGGACTTGTGTATAGTTTCAGCCACAATTTCTGTCTTCAGAATCTCACTATACATTCATACTTCAAAGAAAAAAAAAAGGGAACAGGACCTGCTTCTCCCAGAGTGCAATTGCCTATAACAAGACTGAGACAATACACTTTCCAGTCTCATCACTACTCCTTTCACTGAATATGCTCACGTCTTTCAAAAAAATTCCCAGAGTGACACCTCTATCTTCTAACCATCACCTACTAAAACAAACCATGCAACTCCTGGAGTGCACTCACTCACGTGTCTGATTACTTGACCTTGACTGGTTTGCAACAACCATCTTGGCTTAATTTTTGTCTCTCTCTACTAAAGGTATTTGGCAGACAGGAGGGAAGAAGATTTTTCAATGAAAAAAAAATGACAGCCATACCTGTAATTCATAATTCTTCTAAACAATGCACCCAAGGAATTGGGTATTGCTAATTAACAGTGTGGTACATGCATGTAGTGAAATAATTTTTCCAGCCCACTTCACCTTGCATTCACAGATGTGTCTTTCCATGTCTTTCAAAGTTGAGGGCAAAGATAATCTGATAAAAATGCTAGTCCAGTACTTGAGGCCATCCCTATCAACACCATCCTTTCTTCATCACACCGAATGTGAACTGCTTTCTGTGTCATTCAGGATGCAGCCACCTTAGTTGTCGTTACTCATTCATGCCAGAGAGCCCAAGATAGTAAGACCTCTTGCCTTTGAGCAAGTTTGAAAAACAGCACTTCATGTTTTTTTCGTCCTTGTTCCTCCTTACATGTAAGAGTAATAAAAACTTATAAGCAACCAAGAAGCTACCCCTCCCCCTAAAATCCTCATTAGCTGCGATGCTTACACAGAAATCATCCAGCTAGCTGCAAAGCAGTTACTGACTGGAACTGGGATTCTTCCAGGTCTTACTCCAGTTTGTCAAAACTCAACAGCTAAGTATGACGTTATGACTGAATAAGATCTTAACAATAGTTTTTATTTTCTCACACTTCAATTAACTGATAGTTATGAAGAAAAAAACCACAAACCAAACTTTTCTGCAGATGCAGTGAGTGGCTTACCAGCAGTCCAGGAACACATTCACTGACAAAGAACATCTCTACTGATGTATTAGAGATCACACAGATTTACCCAACAAAAAATGAAATTCTTGACCTCAACAAGGTTTCCATGAAGGGCTGTCCCCCAGAAGGTACATGTCAAGTAGCAAAGGGAACATCTTGCCCACTTTATGAGTAATTATCAGATCTGAATCTCATTCTGACCAACTACCTGTTGTCTGAGGATATATCAGAAGGGGAGGTGGTGCTTTGCAGGAGATACAGATTCTTTCTTACACACTTGGAGCTAAGCATTATTAAAGAAAGAGTAAGCAGCAGTACATATACAGTTAGTATAAACCCCAAACCACTTACTGATGAAAATAAAAGTGTCACTGGGGATTACTTACTGTTGTACTGAGGCCTTTAATATCAGTGGAATGGACTGCTCCATTTTGAATCTTCAATTTAGATCTAGAAGCCTCTATTGATTTTTCCTGAAGCCTTTTTGCTTTCTATAGTTAGAAAAAAGGCAAAATCATTTTCATTATAATGAACTGTATTACTTGCACCTGTTTGAACATACACAAACTAAATGGCAAAATAAATGAGGTGGTAATTCTGTTGGCCTTTATTGGTTGCTGCCTTTCATCTGGTTTGTGACTCTCTCTTCTACTGGGGACCTGAGAACAGAATAAATGGACATGGCTTCACCTGGGTGACAAGGGAATAATCCTTTGCTGGATAACCTGCAGGCCATGTTCTTTCTAAAACAGACACCTATATGCTGTTAGTCTTCATCACCACAAGAGCCCACTGCTGCCTCACGTTCAGCTTGTCACTCCAAACAGAGTAGGATCCACACGGCCCGGCCAGTCAGTCCTTAGGCTGTACAGATGCATGACAACCTTAATGTATCACAGACACATGACTTCATAATTTCTTTTCCTGAACTGCAGGAGCTTTCGGTCAGGCCATCCCTCCAGCCTTTCAAAGTCCTGCTGAACAGCAACCTAACCAGGACGCTTTACGTTCCTTCAGAAAAGTACAGAGGAACTCTTTAATCATAGAATACTTCCCATCTTGAAGATGGCTGCTGTATTAAAAATAGGGAATGAAGAATTGAAAAAAATAAAGAAAAGAATGACCAGACTTTTAGTTTTACTTTTACCTGTATATGTATTTACATGTTTATGTACACCACCAATTGCAAGTGCATAAACACTGTTTATCCCCAGCTTGTGACTGTAATCAGAAGAGTAAATCACAGAAAAGCAGAAGAGCAGAAGAGTCAAAGATTGTGTAGCTTTCTCAATACATCTTATGGTTCATTATTCTGTCTGTGTAAATATAAAATTAACTATACCTTCTACTTTACAATCCTCATAATTCATTAAGAAATGTGTTTTGGGAACATCCCAATTATTATAACTACACTGTGAATGTCAATTTGGCTGCATCACTCAGATTTGTTACCTTCAAAGCCTCATAGTTTGATGTCCGGGTCAAGAAATTTTCCCAAGATTTATTTACCATTTCTTTCTGCTTATGGATAGCTTGGATCTGTAATGTAGATGAGATTTACAAGATGAAACAATCCCGTTCTCGTGAGCTTTCCTGAATTCTTTGCTTGTGCTCTTGGTTCACCCAAGTCCCTTTGGCTACCTTAGCTTATCCCTCTTACTAGAGATTGGATGATAATGTACTTGTCCTTTAAAGACTGCATGTACACACTGCCTTCAATGAAAAACGTTTGCCTTCTCTGTTGCAAACACATTTTCCTCTCTTCCAACACAGATGTTAGAAGAGCCACAGCCCTTTCACGAATACTTTCTGTATATCGTTACTTTCAAATGCTAGCAGAGATGGAATCAGTTCTGGTGATAAAAGTGCAGGCGTCATAATGCATGGCAATCCTTCAGAAAGACTAGCATGAGATTTCAGACTGGACCAATTATCTTCCTTCTCAGAAAGCAGGAGAGGATGAGACAGCAGATGTCCAAAAATGCCAAATGCTCGCCTCATCACAAAAGCTGAAAAAGGTCTGTACCTGCTCAGAGCTTGGCATGCTGGGAGGCTCAAAGCCCTCCTTTGTGAAGTAATGAGGCTTTGTGAATATTCAGCCAAGGGAGCTTATAACAGAGGCTTATGTTTCATTTTAGGAAGCAGATGTAATTGTAATAGGTACTTTAAGTTGTTATTTGCTCCAGATGAACACAGGTGCAACTCTTACAGTAACAAAACGATCATTTCTCATTATACCACTGATGATGCATCACTGATGATACTGTTTCATTTCTTTACGTTACTCTCTAAATATTGGCAAAATTACACAAGTTACAAGGACTCAGGTTAACCAAATTTAACTTAGAATCTCACTGCTGAGACAGATTAAAATATCTTCAAGCTGTGTAAGCATACAGAATCCTCAAATCATGTAATAAGAAAATCTTCATCTAAATTGACAAAAAAGCTTTACATGGGCTTTAGTTATTTAAATACTCCTTGACGTACCTTTGTATAAGTTTTTTCCTCTTCCTGGATTTCTTGGTGATGCTGATTTTCAAGCACTTCAGTTTGCAGAGCAGCAACCATTCTTCCAGTATCTTCTACTATCTCTGAAATAACTTTCAAGGCTTCCTCATCCGACTCAACAGGCTTGAATTCCTCTTTTAGTTCTGCACACAGTTCACTCCAAACTTCCCCAACCTGTGTATGAAACACACACCACACTTTGATGTTTATCTGTCTTTGTTTTCACTTCCAAGAATTTTTATGCAAGGTTAGACTTCAGTAATGCTATGCCAAATCCATTCATGATAATCCTCATTAAGCCTTCCCAAGCCCAAGCTTGGCTTCACAGAGCAGCAACAGGAATGCTGATAACAGGAACTCAGAGAAATACAGATAGCTACAAGGTACTCAATTACAAGAGCAAAGTGTTGTGTCCTGTTGGCTCTTGCTCAAAATCTGAAATAGCGCACGTTATCAGAGCAAACTACAACATGAGACATTAACAAAGCTGGAATTATTAACTAAAGATCAATCTTAATTCCTGAACACTTCGTTCTCACAGACTTTGTTCCTAATCAGAAAATTGGTATAAAGTGAAGCATCTTCTGAGCAGAATGACTCCTACAAAGCTTGTTATCCTGTTTTTTTCTCCTATAGGCACTTCATTCTTAACTTTTTACAGTATGGATGGATACTGCGTGTAGAGCCAAAGATGGGAAAGCATGCAATAACCTTTATCAGAATGTATAGTGCAGGTAATTTTTAAGAGCAAACCACCCTCCACCCCTGACCTTACTGCACAAATGGGCAGTGCTGCTCTCCAGCCTTTCCCCAGTTTCTTACTCCTATCCTGGCAAATTCCTTTTTCTCGAGCTGACAGTTAAAAATACCTTTTTCTGAGTTATTTTTAACTCGTATTGGTTTCCAGTCTTATTTTCTATGCAGTCACAAGCATTTGCAGCAGTACAAAGGAAGAGCCTGTGCTGTGCTGCAATGATGGAGTTGAAATTCTTGTTGATGGTAAATACCGGCTTACACTCTCTTTAAAATGACAGGTGACATGTGACATAGGTGACTGAAGGGTTATATCTTTTTATCCTGAGATATTTTTGCTATATATGGCTATTTTTGCAAACACAGATATAGTAGTAGTATTTTCTTTCACAATACTCACTTTAAAGTCAATGTAGCGCCGTATGATAGCAAGTGTGACAAAATCCTTCGCAGATAATGCAGGTAAATTTTCAAAACCTAAAAGAGCATAATCATTTTGGTATCAACAGCATGATGGATTTATCTCAAAATATAATACTCTTTAAAAAGACACCATTTCATTTGCCATACAATCACATGCAAAATCTTCAGTCACTCTTCTAATCCTGAGCAGGCTTTTGGTGATAAAAAAGCTGTTTTCTCCTCAATAAATTTCACTCTTTATTTATGAGTGGCTCCAGTGACCTCCCAATCACTAGGAAAGGCAGGATCTTGCTGCTTTTGCTACACTTTTGTGATAAGGATTTGTTCTTCCCTTAAAGCAGACAAACAGCTGAGCCCACAGGTCACAGTTCCTAAAGAAGCAATTCAGCACAAATGGAGTTTCCTTTAGCTGTGAAGTAGCCAACATCAGAATCACGGTAAAGGGTGGCCAGTACTTTCCTTCAAAGCTGTGTAATGAGGGTGTCCTCCACATCATAGACATGAGCCTTGAACATAATGACTCCATATTTTAAATATACATTTACACTATGTATGAAAAAATAAGGTAGAGAAGTATGGTTGTTGAGACTATGCTTTGCATTTTGCACACTGAATGTTAATTATACTTAATATTTTTAAAAACCCTATCTCTACACAGTCTGTCAAATCTCATTCTAGACTTCATGATACCACCTGTGTGATAACTGGGAATGTAGCATCTGTCTGTTAGACATAATTACAGTATGTTTTGAAGTTAAGAAACAACATAAATAAAGAGCAATTAACACTGATTTTCTAGATCACCATGCTACAGACTGTTGTGGAGTATGACCACAGTAAGAGGAAGACGCTGAGAAAAGACTGTAATATTCTTCCTTTTTTTTTATTGTCTACTATCATGTCATTTCAGTACTTCCCAGGGGACATCACAATGTATATCACTAACATAAGAGGTATGTCTGAATACAGGTAAAAGCTGAAACAAAACCTCATGCCTTTTGGCTTTAATAAAGAATTTAGCTGTGATCCAACATTTAACATAATTAACACTATCAACAATGACTAACAACAGAGGAAGAATTAGCTATAGTTTGCTGGAGAAACTAAGGAGGTTTTCAAACTGTTTGGTTCTCTGTTACCCGTGGAAGTGGCTGAAGCAAACTCAGAACAATTACTGATCACTTCTGAACCTGTGGAGGATGGGTATGAAAAACCGAACAGAAAGTCTGTTTTTAAAAGAGGAAAAGGACAAGTCAGAGAATATTGGTTCAGTTCAGTTCAGTTCTTGAAAAAAATACTGAAACAAATAATTAAACAAGTAACATTTATGCAGCTAAACGGTAACAAGTGACAACATTTATATCTAATATGAACTAGTAAAAACTAAGACTAAGGCTTTTGTCTACAGCTGGGTAAATCTTACAGATGTGTACCTTGACTTCAGTTTAGACTGTTACACAAGGATATAATGACTGTGCGTATTCAGTGTGCTAACACCACTGAATTAGGAGGGACTGCAGCATTCTGAAGGAAAATATTAGAATTCAAATTAATCTTGCCAATCTGAAAAAATACCTAAAATAACAGAAGGTTTTAGAATTCAGTAGACACAAATAAATTCTAAATGTAGGAATATTCACCTGTACGAATCCAGGATGATAGATGACTGTACAAGATTCTAAGTCAAATGGGCAAACAGTATCATACCACTACACTTACAGAATTGTTGGCTTAATGTCAGGACACTTACAAGATGAGTACAGTAATGTAGCTCTATTTGGCTGTCAGGTTTTAGCTGGAGTACAATGTTCATTTTTGGGACACTATGGATCAAAAAGTACGTGAACTAATTGTAAGGACATCCCCCCCCCAAGTCTATAATTAGAGGCTATGCTAAAAAATTAATAACATCTGCAGAAAGTAGTATTCCTTAATCTAGGGGAAAAAAATTAAATATAAAAGTGTAAAATATGTGAAAGAGATATTGTGTGTGTGAAAACAAATGACAGAAAATTTCAAGCAAATCTCTTCCTTAATGGCAGGGGCAGCAAAGTACTGGGGAAGTCCTGAAATCCCCTATCAAGAGGGACTTTTAAGAACGTGATAAGCAAACATTTGTTAGTAAGTCTTGATGATGCATCTCAAAGTTTCATGTGATCTTTTTTTTTTCTATAGTGACTTTATTTGTTACCAGGGAACAAGTTCAGTTATATGACAAATATGACACTGGCAAGGCAATTTACTTGTCTTACCTAACTTGCACAGTAACAAATAAATTTTTGCCCGTATGTTTTCTGAAATTTCCAGGATGGCAAAGCTGGGACAGCTGGCAGGCTTGGGGATGACCTCTTGCTGTTTCTGGAAGCTGCTAGCAATAGGTCTCTTCATGTCTAGTAATTAATTTCAAAACACAAAACCAGAGTATAAGCATAAAGAGGTAGTATGTTCCCCAAACTATTAAACTCAGAGGAAATTCTGTCTATATAATGAAGTATGAAGATCTTTAGCAGGCAGCAACTATGGTCATACTATCTCCTGTGATGCCTCCTCCAAAAGACAACAGACACTATATAAATAATTTTGATAGTTTGGCCAAGAATGTGAATATTAATTAGCATCACTAAAGATCTGTGAGAACACAGAGCTCTCTTTACTTCTTTAAACAACATGTATCAAAACACGATGCCTTCTGTGGAAGAAATTCAGCAGTTTAACTGTCCAGCATTAGAAAAGCTGCTCAGTATACCAGTCATGGTTCTATTCACTACCTGCTTCATACTCTGCTGATGTAGGACATGCCATCTAGTGGCCAGACTCTCAATGAAACACATATGAGGCGTTTGGGATAAGTACTACCACATAAACCTATAAATATTGCTATTTACATCTATCAGAGTTCAGACTGCAAAAGCAAATACTGTCCTGGTTTTGCTTTGTTCAGTGGAACTGCTCAAAGTTTCATGTGCACTATAAAACTTACCAAGAATCCTTCCGTATCGATCACGTTTGACTCCCAGCTCCAACTCCTCCTGTCTCCATAACTGTATTAGAAGGTTAGTGGCTGTTTGATCTTGCTCCCCGCGCCAGGTACTGATGTGCGAAGTGGCTTTAGGGTTGTCACAAAATTCAACCAAGACTCCAAGAATTATATTGTACAGGTGCTTTTGCTTTAACTTGGTGAAGGGAAAAGGAGAAAAATATGTATACCTTAAAAAAAAAAACCACCTGAGAAATTGTCTGCAAGCTTCTCATCACAACTGTTTGCACAAAAATCTTTCAAGTTTCTGGAATCCTGCCAAGCAAAGTTCCATAAATCAGAGAACCTGAGGGGAATGAGTGTAGGAACATGTAAGATGTGCATGCATATCAGCATGCAGAATTGCATATTAGGTTTTGTTTACATGCCTCCAGGCTCACATGCTGGAGAGTGCACTACCAAGATTTATTTTTGTAAGAACCAGACTTGGAAGGCAGCAGCCGAGCGGTACCACACAGCACCTGTTTGATTCTGTGGCCAGATCTTTCAGCAGCAGCTGAGAGCAGGGAAGGGTCTGCAACCCTGCACATCAGAGGCTGGCAATAAGGCTGGCAAGAATGAGGAAGGAATGAAACAAGGAAGGCGCATGTTTATTTTGTGAAAGGTGAAATGCCCATGCCAGCTCTATGTCCAAGACCCATAAAAGTAGTTATACATAAATGTACAAACTAACTTTAAAACTTTTAAAGCCTCAAAGTATATACTAACTCTGCTCTTACTAACCCTGCTATCAAGTACGGACCGAGGAGCTTTTTTAAACAGAGATGTCATCCAAAATAACAGCAGAGTTTTTCTTTTTAAAAAGCATGTACCTTTGGTAAGTTTAAAACCTCCTCTGTCAAATACTTACTTTTTAAAAAGATACATGGAAAGTATGTCAAATCAGTTCTAAGCAGATATCCTGGTGTGTGTGATTACCTTCCTATCTCATGGAATTGCATACGCCAGTCTTTTTGTTAGTATTATAACAGTCTTAGGAGATACTGTAACAAAAATAACACAATTTTCCATGTTGTTTTACTACTGTTTCACCTGTAACAGTAATAAAATACCTACTGCCAACAAATCCAGAAGGAGAAAAATGCCTTGTTTTTCAAGAAAATAATCCTCTGCAATGTAACATCCAATGACACAGGACCTTAAACAGAAATAATTTCACTTTGCAAAAACATTTTTAGGCTTCAGAACATTCTACAAGCATCTAATTTATTTTACTGAATTGCATAAATATATTCAGTATGCATTATGCTTTATAGCTTCAGGAATTAGAAAACTCATGTTTCACAGGCCTTTTCCTTTACACTGTATAACTAAATATACCCTACTTGACTGCTCTTTCTCCTCTTGTAGGTGGCACACCTTCCTTGTAGCAGCACAACAAATATGGCAGAGTCACAATGGTTAGGAATATCGATTTGGACTAAAACTAGCTCTGTAAAAGAGGCTAAAGTTTAGCTTGACCACGTCCCTGATCTGGCTTTTTGCAGGGCTGTGTGCATATCACTGCCAGCAGAATCAAGGGGGTGAGACAAGCAAGACTGGGTGTTTGAAACAGTGTTTTCTTCTCTCAGCTTAAAACAATCATAAAACCAGCATTCCTGTTGGTATTGCTTCCTCATTCCCTCGCTTATAGTCACTAACACAGAAACCAAAGTGATCTCCTACATCAGTCTTTTCTCCCAGAGAAGCATATAATTTGGTTTTCAATGTATTTATCAACTTCTGTCTTTAAAAAATTTAACTTTTGGTTATTCTTCTATGTAATGGCAATCTCTGATGTCAATCTTTAAAATATTTCTAGCCCTACATAGTCAGTTTAGAAACACTTCTTATGGTTAGAGTTTTTAGCTAAGATTGGTCTATTCTTGCCTCCTGCTTACTTCTCAAGTTATTTACAGACTCTAACCATACACCTCTCTTGCAAAGACAGGAGACTGCACGTCAGGAGGTCACTCTGTGTGGGGAGTTAGGCTGTTATACTGAACCTCTATTTATAAGAGAATATATGTAAAATATTCCATTTATTTTGTATAATTTGTAGTCAACCAAATGGTATGAAGGATTTTTATACACTTTAAGTAGAAAAAAAGGTCTCTGTGCAGAGAAATGCAGATAGTATTGCAGACCTAAAAAATACAACACTTGACAGTTTTAAAAGTTACTGCTGTTAAAATACTTTACGAACCACAAGCAGTCGAGTGCACTGAAGAGGAGACAGTTGTGGCCTAACCCACTAGATAACTTCTTTGTATCCATCTGAATGAATGGGATAAGTATATCCAGTCCTTCATAGCTGAAAAGTTCCTGTTGAAATGTTAATGAAAGCTTCATCTTTCTTAAATAAGAAAATACGTAAGAACTTGAAAAAAACCCCTGTAATAAATTTGGCCTACTTGTTAGAGCCGGATATATTCCTGATGATATACATAAGAGAGATATATTCATTTTTTCCAAACTGCTAACCTCATTAACACTTTCAGATACTCAATTTAAACTCATGTAAATTAGCAATTAAATATGTGAGACACTTCCTCATGGATGTGAGTGATTTTGCATCTTAACTCACTGTCACAAAAACAGCAACCTGTCTTGTTAGTGATGACAGTTGACATCTGCTTTTGAATTAAAAAGTGGTATCCTTTAAATGAAAAAGCACTGTGTTTTGACATTTTCTTCACAGTTTGAGGTAGAAAGATACATACCTTTCTGTGGAGATCATTTTCACAAAGAGCAGACAAAAGAAATAATAGATCAGCTTGGATTTCTAGTAAAATGACATCTTCTTTCTCCTTAGATTTGTTTGCTGCATACTTTAGGATATCTGTAAATGAATATATTTTATACATGTTAGTGTCCTACACACATGTCAAAATTCTATTACAACTGCTGATTTAAAAGAAAAAAAATCAAGTTTTTACATGAGGATGTTTTTAAAAGCATCTACTTATACTGTTAGTTTTATCTCCCGCATTTTATAACAGTTTACAGACGTGCAACACTCTGATACTGTAATTTCATGGACTTTACTCTAGGTGACAGAGTTAGTGATAGCAGCTTGCACTGATTTCTTCCTTGTTCAGTCTCTGTGCTGCCCCTTGCATTATACCAGTACAATGAATACGGAGAACTGAGATGAATTAAGGAACCCTTAGAAAAAGGGAACAAACTTACTGATTTGCTCCTCTATACAGCTTCACAAACATTTGTACCGACAGTGGGAATGTGGGAAGGGCAAAATACCACCAGTGCTGAGAAACACAGCCTGGGAACCACTATATGAAAGAGGACATTTAGGCACAGAATTCCTCCAAAGTAAAAAATTGTACCTGAACATTGTATGTAAGGTACAGTGTTAATTTTGCCTTCAGTAAAATCTGTAAGTTTCCACAGAATTTTCACTGGAGTTCAACTCTCAACTGAGGAAATAAAATCTTTTATTCCTGTGCTTTCCATTAGAACATACTCTTTGAGTTCCAAAGGATCTTAGCCTATTTTTTATAGTTAGTATGTCTTTTTCAGAGTACTGGAAATATTGTTGTAAGAAAAGAACTTAAACCAGTGTGTATTGGAACTTAAAACCAAATATAAAAGTAGATATGTGTTACTGAACATGAAAATACTCTAGAATTGCAGAAGCAGTGGTTAAACTGTTTTATTCTGCTACTATTATTCAATAGTATTCACAAATATTAATAGCATATTATTATATAAAAGTATATTTTTATTAATTTTCTTCTACTCTTAAGAATAGTTGTGCAAAGTGACACCTTAACAGACTTAGGTAGATCAAGACTCATGATTACAGTTCCTACAGGCTACCAAAATGAAGATAAGGCAGAGAAATGCCATGTAATAAATGCAGAGACGGCAGCTTTCACTCTGAAATTAAACACCTAGGCTTTTACAGCTGTCTGTTTTGCTTAATTGACTCAAGCCTGTGTGTTAAATTGTAACAAAATAAAAAATCAAATCAATTACATCTTGGATTAATTGTCTGAGGCTTTATTTTTTCAGCTTTCAAGGGCATAACACACAAAAACTACAGCACACAAAAAAGCACGAACTTAGATTAGTACATTTCTGTGGACACTAAGTACACCAACACAGATTGTGCTTTACCCAATAGCTGGCTAATTGCTCCTTGGTCACATAAATTAAGGTTCACAGCATCATCATAAAGAGACACAACAGATCTCAGCACTCTCAGGCTGTAGCGCATTTGTGCAAGTTTGTTGCCACGACCACCTGTTCCATGGAAACTGTTACCTTGACCAAAGAAGGGATCTGCAAAGCAATCACAGCGAGCATTTTTATTCTGGCAGACAGTGTTATGTTCAGAATAATAATGTGCTCAGGAAAAAAAAAATTAATATACTTATGTGTAAGCTAAAACCGAACAAAAAGTCCCTTACTGTTATAAAGGCGTCAAGTTTAAAACCATCTAGCAACAAGCCTTTCTATGTAGAGCTGTACTTTTCACATCGTAAGAAAGGTATGATGTTTGCGAACATTTGAAACTACTACCACTACTTTTTTAACCTTACTAGCTTAATAAGCACTCTCCAAAACTCAAAATATGTTCTCTAGCATAACATGTAATATCAACCTTTTGATCTCCATTACACTCAAGCAAAAAAAAATTCCTCCTAGGAAAACTTAACAGTTTTATGATGAAAACTATCCATCCCCAGAAAGTGTCCGTGAAACTGGGTTAGTTGCGTAGCCCATATGCTTAGCTGGTGGCCACAAGCCAGCTTAAGTCTGGAAGCTGTCTTACTGTGTACAGCTCCAAGTGTGAGTTAATGGGTCCTGCCTCACAGCAGGAATTACTGGTTGGACTTGTTGCCACAATAGTGTATTTGACTAGCCAGAGACAGGGGCAGTAGAAATGTGTGGCTCTCCACACAACTGAAGCAGTACCAGCAGGCAACGGGGCACCAGCTTATCCTTCAGCAGGAAAAAATATTATGGTCATTTTTAAAGAAAGATTAGTTTCCCAAGTAAGCCTGTTGACAAAGAATGATTCTGAGATCACAGGTTTTACATTTTTGCCTCCTGTCAAAGAAAGTAAGACCAGCTGAATTATGTTTTAAGGTTACAGTGTCTAAAACTGTAGAACAGTTTTACATCTGAACATCTACTGACCTTGGCCTATACACCATTCTAAAAACACAAGGAGAAGAGTATTCGCTTGGCAGGACAAATATTTATCTACTAACAAGGGAGCCACTGAAGCTAAAATAGCAATTGCATGAAGCTGTAATTCTTCATATTGAGCAGCAGACCAGTCATGAAATCCAGGCTTTTGATTTGGCTTTACATAACAGAGCAAAGCTGGCATCACATCATTTTCACTGAGAAGCTGCAGAGTCAAGACAAAGAGAAAGACAGACAGCTTAAAGGTTTCGCATGCAAATAAGAAAAATCTAAACCAATGACTCAACTTTATCTGTCCTACTCTAACAAAATTAATTTTATTGAGAAATTATGTCATGAACACTACAATTACAGACAAACTCTGTTTATATTCTGTAGCATTCCCACAGACTGTGGTCTGTTAAACTTTATGATGTTCTTCAGTTGCATTTCAATAATGCTTTGCAATCACTTGTCAGCTAATTTTCTGTCTAGGTTTGTTACTTTTTTAAAACAAACTTAATACTGCTTTTCAAACAGCAGGGCTTGGTCTAAAGCTATCTATGAATTCTTGATTTAGAGAACAATGGATTTCAGTCTACTGTACTATGTCAGACAGCTAAATCATATTCCTGTGACTCTTTTGACCTTCTTTTTCCTCTTAAATGCTTTTGCCCTTTTTTTTTTCCTTTTTGTTACTGTATCATCTGTTCTGTTACAACTTACCTGTACAGCACAAGGGTCTTTAGATAAGACTCCTATTAAATTAAATAGTAACTTCTTCAGCTCGAAGTCCTCAGAAGAGTAGGTAAATTTAAGACCTTTTACCAAGGGATTGGGAATTTTGACTGTGAAAGAAATTGTAGATAACTTACCAAAAAGTCATAATTAAAAGTAAAAATAGTGTAATTATGCAGCATGAAGTCTCTTACCTTCAGTTAATGTTGCAAGTACTATTAACAGCTTTGTAAATCCACTTTCCTAATTGACATTCAAAAAACACACATTGATTAAATTGCAGTGAAATTAAGACTTAATTTTAGTTTTGCTTTTTTCTTCAGAAAACAGAGTTTAACATATCCCACAGCAAAATAAACAGAATTTTATCAAAGAAGAGATCAGCCATTTGGACACTGTACAACAGTAACTAACTCTAGTCCTAAGGGTACAATTAGTTAAACCCATGTCTCACCCAGTACAAGTCTGAACCTGTATTGGGAAGTCCCAGACACATGTATTCACTGCTATAATCTACCCCAAAAGAAAACTGTATTATTGGTACCGTTGAAGTTGGATTTTTAAAATGTGTTTTTGCACATGTAACTTTATATATTAGGGTCATCAGTATGTACAACTTTATGTCTTCAGATGTGCTTACTAATACACTTATATTGACCTTCAGTGCATTTACAAGTGCATGAAAACTGCATGTATGAGTAACACGCACATACAAATATTAGATGTTAAAAATTCAGAAAATAAAATCTTGCAATTTACAGCTCCTAGAAAAGATAACAGAAGGACAATTATGTCTATAACTACCTGTAGACAGAGGCCAGGGGGTGTCTGTGCAGCATACTAGAGGTAAAAGAGCTTTGTTTCTGAGATGATTAGAAGCCACGGTTACCAGGTCGCTCGCCTTGAGCAACAAAAGACATTGCTTGGGTTCACCCTAGACATCAACTCCCAACATGGGTAGAGTTTACGGAACACTACACAGACATCTCCACAGAACCAAGTGGGTCTGTTAGTTTTGCAGCAGCTTTTTTTAGCCCACAAATCCGGACTGAGATTTGTTCAGCCTAGTTCTAGAAGTTAGCATCCACTCACATGATTTTAACAATCAGAAAAATACCCAAAAAGTAATTTTAAAGAATATCCTGAGGCAGGCAGTATATTGCCTATTACCTTTTGTTTCTATGGTATTTATATTCTCTGCACAAAGCCACTACAAAGTGGTTAAATTAAAAAACCAACATCATTAAAACTTCTTGCTGATTAATGCAGTTTTCTCCTTGCTGATTAAGGCAGTAGCAAATTCTGATGAAAACCTTTAAGCAATTACCAAACAGTTTTGTTCTAACACAGAGATAATAATAATTAATATCATTATAAGCTTTACTTTACATATATTTTCCAGTTTACTTGTGGTGAGAAAATTATTTTCCTTTTCAAAGAATCAGATTCCTGCGCTGATTTCTGAATTACATTAAATACAAGTCTGAGTTTCCTGAAGTTGCTTGGATAGTGTATTAAGGAAAAAAATCCCCAGAACATTCTGATGAAAACTCTTTAGTATTACTTACAAGGCAGGATTCAATGGTAATGTTAATGTTTTAATCTTTAGTCTACCTGATATTTACACCTCATACCTTATCTCCACAAATGAAATAAAAATCTCTAGGGAGGTTGAGAATAGAGAACCTAAATTAAAGAATTTTCCTTTTTTCTTTGTACTTAAACCAATTTTTCTTTCTTGTAATATGAGGAATTAAAACGATGTGTCCTGGTTATTTATTTAGGAAAAAACTGCCCTGCTTCTACAGCCAGATAATTTGAATGTTTTAGACATCAAGTATGTTTCTGCAACAGTATAACAAACATTTCATAATGGTTATTAAAAAAATAGAAAGCTTGAATGAAAAATCTGTAATCTTCATTACAAAATGTAAAACCTATTTAGTGATACAGCTGAATGGGAAACATCTACTCAAGTTGAGAAATTACTTCCCTGAAAGCAATTCATTCCTGAAGAGTCAATAGATCTGCATAAGCAGGAATGGAATTATTACATCTATTATTATTGCATGTTATATACATTACATATATTATTATATTAATAAGTATGTATGTCACAATTTCCTTTAAAGTTCTAAATCTAAACTGTAAAACAAGAAAGTAAAAGTATACTAACAACTACAAATAGTTAACTTCTATGCAGTTTCCTTATGAAATTTCCAGACTATTACAGAAGAATAAGTCATCTACTTTTTAGGCAAATCATGACAGTGTATTCTGTGCACATTTAGGTGACCTCGTCTTAGAAAGAATTTACATGCCTCTTATTAACTGGACCTAAGTAATTATTTCTTCGGTGTCTTATTTAGAGATGATTTTTGGAGGACCTTCTTGTTTCTGGTTATGAGGCACAGATAATTCCCTTGGAATTTGCATCATCTGAATACAGCCTATAGTCCTACATCTTCAAACAACCAATAAGATTTAGTAATGGAATGGCACATCTGAGAATCTGTGCAAGAATACAGGAGTTAACATTAACTTTTGCACATGAATAGTGTTAGTTCAATTTCCTAGTATCAACTAAGGTTCACAATAGTACTTGAGACTGATGACCTACAGATTTGAAGTGTCTTTGATGAAAGGGATTAGCAAAAAGAAAAATGTTTTTTGTGCAGCAAAAAATATTTGTTCTACTCTGGTGCTTTCCTCTAAGAAGAAAGCACCAGAGTAGAACAGATTTTAGAACCCTGGAAATACAGAGTATATAATACCAAAGGAGAAGTTATTAGTCTCTTGAAGATAACTATAAATACTTACAATCATAGGTGCTGCATGGTTTTTAGCTAGTAATGTGGCAATCACCAAGAGGTCATTCCGTAGCTGACGATCATAATGCCCGAAACCATGCATGAGAAGGTCTACAAATACTTCTTTCAAAGCACTTAAAAGAAAGTGAAATAGATTTTGCCTTTTGTTTCCGTATTATTTAATCCTCATCCAGCATTCTAGTTTTCAAAGCCTTAGGGTTTAACTGGAAGAGAAATAACTTAAAACTTCATTATGAAATGGATTCTTATGTGTACCACTAGACATCCAAATTAAGCATATACACAAGGTGTTTGTGTTACAAATTGCACCTTCCACTGTATGTGTTATAATTAATTAATAGAAAGATATATTTACTCAAGCATGGAACTGGATGCTGTTGATTATTGAGAAGAATGGGTCTAAATCTAACTAGTTAAAATAGTGTAGCTCACTAAGGGAGAACCTCTCATTTACTTTAGCAGAGGATCTAAAACTATCCCTCATACATCATCAGTAACTTTATAGAATAAGCATTTCAGCAGTGCAGAAATACTGGCCTACCAAGCCTAACATGTGAGCTTGAAAATGATGCCACTAACCTTTCCATCATACAAAGCAATAGTTATGGCTATACCTCCTGCACTATGCAGCAGAGCACCAGCACCCCGATATCCCTCTTGCCCCATAACAGAAACAACTGGTGGTGGATGGCTGTGTTCATGAAATAAAGAGTCTTGACAATGAAACAGTTTTGCAGTTGATGTGATGTCATTTCAGCTGGACCCTGGCCATTGGGTTTGTAAGCCACCTGACAGGTACCTCTTGCATCCTAGTATTTTTACAGTGTCTCATAGGCCGCAGTGCTATCTAACTTGCTGAAACAGAAACAGATGCCTGAGGTGTCTAAATCATGTGTTGCTTGGCTATGAGGTCTGATGGTAGTACTTCCATTCTGGAGAATCAGATATGTTAATACTGAAAACTTAATGAAGACTTAATGAAAGACCTCTATTCCCTTTTATATTTTCTCTCAATTAATTTCAAAATTCTACATCATAATAGCAACGCTTTAGATTTTTATTTAATAAAATGTTTTCTTGTACTTACTGTACACATTCCAAGTTGCTGAGCTGATTAACAACTTCTTCTTTTGAGGTGTTTTCTAATAGGTTCCATAGGATTTCTGTGGAGTGAAACACCAGCTGTCCTGAGGGATCAACACCATTTAGATACAAACAGAGTCTGCTGGCTGCTTGTGCCTTCATCATAAGTCGGCAATTTTCTCCTGAAATTACGAAAATCTGAATAATTAATTCCCTGTAGGTCAGTAAATCTTTTAGGTATGTTCAGAGAACAAATGATTTAAGATCAGAGATAATGAGACTATTGAAAGAACAGCTTTTACTAACCAGAGCTGGAGAGATGCTGGAGAGCTTTAAGTACCCACAACTTCTCAATAAGTTGATTTTCAACTAATGCTAGTGACAAAACAAGAGTTTCTGCTAATCCTCCCAATTCAGCCATCTGAATTTTATAGTTTGCACTTGTTGGCTGGTAACCTGCACACACGATAACTTTAATTACAATGCAGTAAACATTCAGAATTTTGGTTACTTCATAAAATATTCACCCATTCTCAGGAAAGGACTGAGAATAGCATATTGTATCTCCTTAATCCTAAAAACAATTGAAAAAAACCCAACCTAATAAACAACAAGAGCTGCTTTTCTTCTATCTGATTATTAATATTGCCTAAAGCCTATTCAACAGACTTATCCCTAAGAAGACCATAATGCTACATAAACATATTGATTGCTCCACAGAATTTACAAAACAAAAGAACAAGACGAAAAACCTCCTTCAGATAATGCAGTAAGTTGTTGGTATAGGACCTAGTTCTCTTCTGTAGTTTATTCAGAATTAATGCCTTCTGTTATTGTTATTACTTAAAATATGTGAATCCAACCTTTGACTTCACTTAATCTTCACTTTCTAATACTTCCCTGATTTTGTCCATGCATATGCAAATTCATACAGTATTTCATTACTGAATTACAGGGGAAGGGAAAGCATTGAGAAAACAAAATTTATATTTCTATATGCTAACTCATTAAATTTTATCTTAAATAGCTTAAATATATTTATGAAGTGGTATGAAATGCAGTATTGACAAAAGCAGATAACGCACATAGTGAAAGGAGTTTTAGCTAAGCCTAAACTCTGATAGGTTCCATGTTGGTATGAGAACATATCTCTCACAGGTAAGAGAACTCTGCAGGCTCGAACTTTGGATCCTGATTAGATTTTGCATGCCTATCCATAATACCTGAGCATCATGCCCAAGCTCATACACAGGCACCATCAGACTTTGTGCAAAGACAAGTCACACAATTTATTCAAAGCCTATGCCTTTGCTCAAACATGTCCATGTAATTTGAACTTAATCAAATTTAGATGGGCTCAGATCTATTCCTTACAAGCAACACAAGTGAAACCAGAGCTGCTTTTCTCCAGGGTACATATACAAAGTTGAAAATTACATTTTTCTTCTTATAACTCTGAAACTAGCTACTCTTTCTTCCTCCATTATCCATATTTCAGAGAACTCGCGACCACTTCACATTTCTGGGCACTATTTAATCCTAACCCCGTAAGTGTAATAATTAATTCCCTGTAAAATGATGAATTAATATCAGATTTTCTTTAAAACCATATGTATTACACATTTTATGATGCTATATATTTAATTTATGAGATACAGTAACTATAAAGAAAAGTTAATCCAGAGTTAATGAAAAGAGCCATTTCAAAGTAGCTGGGATCATAAACACATAGTTTCTTGTGACACTTGAAAATACTGTTCTTTACCTGGAAGCAGTTTCCTTGGTGGCTCTGTATTATAAAAACTAACAACACACTTACAGATTTGTATTCTAACTTGAGAACTTGGCACCCTCATCAAATAACCTGTCAGAAAGAGAAAAAAAAAGTAATTTACAAAGTCTATTATTTTTTAGAAAATAATCTTCTATCTAAATACTTAGTGTTTCCTTGGATGCACCCCTTACAAATCTGTAACTTCATGCAAAGTTTGATTATAAAATGGTCAAGGGACAGGGACACTGAAGAGGACAAAGGGGTCCTGGAAGAGTAGTGTAAAGTTAATCAGAAAGTGATTTTTGCTCTGCTTCTTGGCTATAGGCCCTTGCGAGAGACTGGATGCTATTTCAGAAGTTGTGGAACTCAGCTACTACACCAGGCTGTTGTCATCAGTGCCATGTCAGAAACTCTTCTTCTACCAGATGTAATATGACATAAAGGGAACAAACAAAGTGATCCTTTTCCATAAGATAAAGAGAATTCCATTTAGTATCTTTTAGATTGTAGTGTCTTTTTGGGCATACTACTCTAAAGAGTCTAAAACTACATAAAACCAGGATGCCATTCTGCTATCTACTTGGATCTGGGAAAATGAAGACTCCCAAAAATACTTTTTTCTCACCCATTTCAAGGACGATCTTTTTTTTCATGTGTGACAGGCTGATTGTGCTACCTCGTTACCATTTAAATCAGCTGATATATCACTTCTGCTCTATTCTGAAACCTTTTTGACCTTCTGTGCTTGCAGTGCAAGGTCATAAAAGGCTACTTTGGTACCAAAAGGCCCAGTGACACTAAGACAGGTCTTTGACAACTCTCTCAAAACAGATTTCTCAAAGAAAAAATTTCACGGATCAGATGCAGCAGGAGGCTTAAGTCAGAACCTGCTACTCCTTGTAAGGCAAGGCACTACACCGACTTGTATTTTGCTTTTGTAGGTGACAGGTCTCGTGATAGGTCTCAGGTTTTTAGGTTTAGAAGGTTTGAGATGGGAATCAGGAGTTCCTGTTCTCAACTGTTTCTTCCATTTGGTTTCAAAAAGGCAGGAAAGATACATGTTCCCCTTATCTCAGATGAATGTTTACAGTAATACACCAGTTTCTCAAAGCAAAGTGAAATGAAACAGCCTATAGGCAGGTTTAGTTTTTCAGTTCTACTGATAAGTTACCTCATGGACCTTCTGACATTGGCAAATACTTAATTCTGCCAGCTAATCTGCAAGTTAGCTGCACAGCAAAACAATGGTTTCTAATACTAAAAAGCACAGGGAATTGAATAATTGGAAGAAATTATTTTCATTTACTGAGGAGGTAACAAGCAATTAAAATTGTGCTAGTAATACAGTTAATTTTATTATGGCATAATAAGAATTTTATTGTGGCATATCAATTGACACTCACCCAATTGTGCAATAGATTTTGAAACTGCCACGGAATAGCTTACTTCATCAGACAATTTCTTTTTCTGAAATGGTAACCTGCAAAATTAAATAATACAGCTATGCTTCAAACACTGCAGAAGAACAATTTAATCAAGTCACCATAAAAGCTCATTAGGTTTTCTGTTCCTCCTTGACATTTTTTACAAATAAGGACACTTTTCCTAGGATGAATTCATTCTTTGCAATGATTATTACACACTGAAAGTTCCAGTCCCATATCTGGCAATTGCATTTTGGCAATTGGTCATACATATTCATAGGTAACATTTCCAGAATTCATCTTTGTTTCAATATAAAATACTGAATAAACAAATGTCATTTAAATGTGGGAGATTAAATCCTGGAACCTGGGCGCCATCAGGCTATTGCAGTTTAACTATGCATAGACATGTGCAGGGGTGGGAAAAAAGGATCCTGTCCTTGGGCAATATTCTTGGGATGGATAAAAATGGATAAAATATAAAAAAATAAACTGACTCCGAATAGCCCAACAACAAATTTATTTTTGAAACTAGGATATTAATAAATATTTAGTAACATTTGCAAAATACTCAGATATGACATAAACACGTTTTGATTTGTTTAACAGTAAACATTAAAATATCATGCTGAGGTATCTGCAGCTTATGGTGTAGAAACAGCTTTCCGGTAGGTTTACCTCTGTAAACACAGCCAGAGAAAAATAAATGAGCAAACAATGGAATAAATGGGGAACAAAAACACAAATCAACTAGACATTGAAAAAAGAAAAACAAAAAGTGAGAAGAGGGGTAAACAGAAGTGGTTATTAAATAGTGGAAAATTTTACCATAGGAGTTCTAGCATCCAAAAGGAAATTTTAAATAACAGTCCCTCCCTCTAGTTACAGGGTTGTCTCTGTCATATGAAGTAGTAGTGAACTGTGGGGGAATTTCCGTAGTACATAAAGCAAAACCCACGAGTGCAATCTTTCAAACTACATTAATTGCAGAAACCATAACTATTGCTGAACTGCTCTAAGAGACCAAAAGTCTTACTCAGAACTACCTTTTATTGACTTTTTACACTCATTCTCAGTTCTGTCACACTTCTGCCAAACATTGAAGGAAATCAAACTCCACGATGTCCTTTCTCATTCTCCACTATGTGGCAGCACAGGAAAGCAGCACAACTCAAGTCCTACGTTTATGAAATCTAACAGCTGGGAGGAAGCTAAAAATCTATTTGAATATCTGGTTTACTATGTGACTCATTTTCTGTCTGGAATAATTTTTCAATTCCCCGTTCTCTCCAATTAAAATTAAATACTGGAGTAACTGCAGTTACAAGCATTCTGTAAGTAGCTTAAATTATTGAGGAGAAAAACTAATGACAACTGTGAATAACACATAAATTCTATTCTACAAATTTAAAGTATTTAAAGTATAATTTAAAGTACTGCATGACAGTGAAGATGCCCAAAAGTCGATGCAATATTTTTGTAAAGTAATTATAAGTCTACAATTCTGCAGTTGTTGTGGTTCTTCTGCAATATGACTTGTCCTTTTATAAAGCCTACCTTCAGGTATTAAAGTGTCTTTGTGTCACCTCAGGTTTTTAAACTCACTTAGCTTGTTCAAAACATACCTCACCAGGATTAAGCTCCTGAATCTTTTGAGGCCAGGAGTCCCGGAACAGCTTACTTTGTCAGTAAGAGACCTTGGGGAATCTTGCTTCCAAGCAAGCTGGGGCAAATTACAATACAGCTTTGAATGACATAATAGGTAACTCCACAAATACTGAAATGCTAAAATGGGTCATGCCAACAAAAACTGGACTCAAGGAAAACACAGTTCATTAAAAGGGTGATACAACAGATGCCTTGCAGATACAGATGCCTTGTGGATAGATGCTGTATTGATACATCAACTGCCTTAGAAAATGTATGAACATGTTCATAAGTAGTGTTTAAATATCTGAAAGAAGGTCTGAAGTACTTACCCACATAATTTAATAAGTTCACACAAAGGTTCAGAGAAAGCTTCTTGTTCATTCATTTTTTCTGCACACAGGTTAACAATTTCAATTATTTGTTCTAAATCCTTAAGGGGCTTTTAATTTAAAGTTAAGGAAAAACAGATTGTTTGTACCTCCATGAATCAGAAGAAAAAGTTTAAAACTGTAATTATTGCACTTCAAAGACATGACCAAGAAAATAATGAAGCAAATACTTTCAAAGTTAGGTGTCTAAAATTAAGCATATGAGTAAATACTTAGGGTTTTTGAAGCAGCCTTACTTTTACAGAAGCAGAACTCTTGCTAAGCTGATTTAGCTTTTGTATCAGATGAACTTAGTGGAAGTTCAGTAATTAATATCTGAAAATACTGTATGAAAAGTTTTTAAATCACAGTGTCAGATTTACCCATCTAAATTCTGAGACATCTCTGAAGTATTTAAAATTTTTTCCTACTCTTTTCTCAAGTGACTAACTAAAGTTTGCAAATATGGACCCAAACACATACTGAAATGATTTAATTTAGGGTAGATTCACAAGATCAAAACTTAAAAGATCATTGAGACTGCACATTTACTACCAATCCACTGACTCATGGAAACTGCCTGTAAGTGCTTAACCACAACTCAATTGTGAAGTAATGTGATAGCTTAAATCACTGTGGCAATTAACTAATATGTACAAAATTAATCACATTTTTCCATATGTCTGTGCCCTCCCTAGCACTTCTGATTATTGGAAGCCTTTCAATTTGTAAACATGAAAAAAGTTTCAGATATATTAGGCTGACTTTGCTCTTTAAAATGCCTCCTCACTGTAAATCATTGCTATTTTATGTGCTGCTTCTTAATTAGTGACAATTATTATGATTGTCTATTTTGGGCTGAACACACTGAACCTCTGTACAGGTAATCTCTCTTGACTGAATTCTGCAGCAAATTAATCTAGCATCGAAGAGTCTTGCTAGCCTACCAACCTTGGCTGTGTGTGCACAAGGCCAATGACGGGAAGGTATGTGGCCCACCACTGCTCTCCAGGTGGAAGCACAGCACATTGCAAAATACTTCGCTGAAAATTCAGAGTATTATCATATATAAAACACCATGATTTTAGAATTCTACAGTAGCAAAAAGGATACAAGCCCGATTTCAAAATGCTTGATTACCTTCTTAAGAGTTTTCAACTGTTTTTTTTTCAAATCTTCCTTAAGTAAAGGAATGAAAAGCAGGTTTTAATTGCAGTTTGCTTTAGAGCATTAAATGATTATATTTATCCCCTTTTAAGTATAAATCATAGTGGAAAACAGATTAAAAAATCACAAGACACAATGAAATTCTGAAAGTGCTTTGCATTGGGATTAGCTGTATGGAGTCTGTGCTTTTGTAACTGAAGAGGCTTTTAAAACCTCTTTTGTACAAATGTGTGGGCTCTTTTTCTTAAATTCTTTGGGATTCTGTGAAAGACAACTAAGAAAACCCAACCTATGTCACCCATGACACAGACATATAAAAATGCTGATCTAAGCAGCTAAGAGTGGAGCTCTGCCACCACTAGGAAATATTCCGCAAATTCAAAGTTGAAAACAAGTGAAGTAAGGCTATGTCAGGGTGTGTCAGCGAGATGCAGCTTTCTTCTGAGCACCTCCATGCTGGGCATGAGCACAGCAACTTGAGGCAAGCCAGAAAGTTGTTTCAGGAATATACAAGCCCAGAAACCCAAGGGCATTTTATAATGTATTTTTTACTCTCCAGAAAAGCAGTAAACAGTATAACCCAGCATATTATTATTCAGTCAGTAAGTTATTTCTATCAGCTCTGTATCAAAAGGGAGAAAAAGACATGGAATACTTCTCTGTGGGGCATTAATTTAAAATGTGGTATGTTTAACTGAGCTCTTGTTTTAAGAATATAAATTACTAGGTATTTAGATGAAACATAACTGATGGCTTGATCAATTTAGTCTGTTAAATCTTCTAGTGGAGACCAAAAAAGCCTGTGGAAATCCAAGAGATTATGCTCTCCTGCGTGCCTAGGTAGTCATTTTTGTTCTTCAACAATGAACTTTTTATATTTCTACTTCCTTTATAAATCACCTCCCTGAAGAAATGTTAGAATTTAACTTGGTCAATTACATAAATTCCTGACATACTTCCAGTAACTCTTTATTTCTGTTTCTCAGCTGTAGTCTTCAGTACTCCAAACAACCCAGATAAGCTAGACACATCACAGACAGTTTTTAAGTGCTCATGCTTTTTGTCTTTTTTTATTTTTAAGTGCATGCATGAGGACATACCAGGTTACATATATGTAATATTTTTTTTTTTTAGTATAAAAGCATTGATACCGTTCTCTATTACAATAACCACCTTTGTGTTTGAACACCTGAAGTGTTCAAATACCAGAACAAACACTTGAGCTTTGTGGTCTGCAGCCGCAGGCACCAGTGCCACCTGGTCACTAAAGGAACTGAACAGAACCTTTTCCTAAGCACCGTTACTACCCGTGTAACTGAAATGAGGTGAGGTATCAGCCTTACTTACCGAGTCTGAATCTTTGAGTAGTTTGATGACGTGGTTCAGATCTACTGATCTTAGCTCTGTATCCTGGAAAAGTCACACTTATAACTTTCTTTTTTGGACTGTGCTTAAACTGTATAATGTAAAAGTGCTGCGTTAACCAACGCGAATCTACCCACGGACAAGTAAACCCAGGCTGTGTGTGAAGCACACCCGGGCAGGCCAAGCCAGACCAGGGCAGGGCAGGCCGCGGGGGGGGCGGGCAGGGCAGGGCCGGGCAGCATCTCCCGGCCGGTGGCGGCTGCAGGCAGCGGGGCTGCTGGTGACTCCCGGCCGCGGGGGAGCTCACCTGGACGGCGCCGAGGTCCGCGCCGGCGTCCGAGGCATTCCTGCGTCGCTTCCCACCGTAGCGTGAGGGGCCGAGGGCCGGCGACAACGCGGGGGAGCGGGCCGGGGAGCGAGAGGGCGCCCGCGAAGCGGGGGGCTCGGCGAGGGAGGACATGGTGCCTGCCCACCGCCGCCCGCCGCACCAGCGCGGCCCCACGCCGTTGCCATGGGAGCGGGGCGGTGCTACCTTAGGGCGCCGGTGCACAAGGCCCGCGGCGGCCTGGCGAGCGTCATCCAGCCCGCCGGCACCCCTCCCCTCCTCGCACCGGGGCAGCGGGCGGCGCGGGTCCCGCCGAGCTGTGGCAGCACGGCCCGTGCCCCCAGGCCCCAGCCCTGCTTCACTCGGTCCGTGCACCCGTGCCGCGACAGCCGTGTTTTACATCCCCTCCGACCAGCGGGATTGTTACATGCCCCGTTACAAAACGCTTCCGCGGGGAGAACTCCCCTTCCCCAGCCCTGTGCAGTGCGGAGCCTGGGCTTTTCCCACTCGCTGTGGAGGTGGAGGGAAGAGGCCGGTCGGTTCTTCTGAGCCCACCTTGACGATCCCAGGGCAGACATGACTGCCCTGTGTGGAGTAGCCTGGCTGCAGGGGAGAGGGGGAAAGGAGCCTCTGCTCTGCATAGACTGATACAAACTAGATGACTCTTATTAGAAATAATAAATGCAGGGACGGAAGTGTGCGGCGACTCTCGTATATTTTCTACCTTCTCACATTTTTCATCCCTAGGTTTACTCTGGCCTCTCTCAGCTGCAAGCACAGCTGCTCCTGTGGGGATACACCAACGGCTGTGCAAATCGTGCTGTGAAACGGTGTCTGCAGACTGAGAGCCTGGCTGGGCCTGCCAAAGCCACTGCCCAGGAGCACCAGGCCCCTCCCGAGTGGAGGAGAGCCAGGTATCCAGCAGCAGCTGCAGCAAGACTTATCGTCTCATGGCATGGTCTCACACTGCTCACTCCAGCCGCCCTTTGCAGGATCTGCATGTGTTTTGCACAAATTGCACCTATGCAGCTTTGGGCACACAAATGCCCCAAGTCTTTGACTGCAGGCATTGTTATCAACCTCAGTTTTCATTAGCATATAATTTTTAGCTCCCATGGTTCCAAATAAACATTTTAATGCATTAATAAATAAATGCTAGAGTAGCTGTTTGAATCTTCAGGCAGCTTGTATATGAAGTGATCTTAAAAAGAAACCTTTACAGCTCCAGCTATAACCAACATGGTTCTTATTTTCGATCTTCCCAACTTGCATGCTACACCCCCCCATTTCATACCTGTCTTCTTCAGATATATTGAAGGTATGTATCATGTTTAGTACTCACATATGCTGCACAGTTCTCCTTCCATCAGAGGAGAAATACCACATATACCCATCCACACCCTGCATATTGTACAAGTTAATCCTCTATACAACCCCACAATGACAGCAAAAATACAGCCCAGCACAGAATAGCTGGTATTACCGCTTTGGTAAAGGCAATGACCATGTTGTCATCCTTAACCTCTGGAGCTGCACATAGGAACACAGCGCGTACAAAACCCAGACCTGTAGGACATTGTAGTGCATTCACCTAACATGGCAATGCAGCTACTGGCCTTGGAGCTGGCGTTTGACATTTCATCCATCCATGTACACACACCTCTCCCTCAAGCATTGGGTTCTGTGAATACAGTCTCAGCAACGGTCTTGTATCTGGGCCTACACTGATTTTTTCTTAAGTATTTGAGATGAATTGTAATGAGTGCTTACAGGTCTGCAGGTAGTTAGTGCTGAATAAACTGGATTTTGTACTTTTTTGCTTGGTGCCCAAATACTTAAGTTGTACATACTCAAAGCTTACAAAAAAAACCCCCAACCCTCAAATTTTCTTTTATTGTGGCTTAAGTGGTTTTAAGTTCTACAGCTTGTGTTTTGAATGACAAATGTATGGAAAACTATACCTATACAGACTAAATTGGGCAATTTAGTCTGTAAATTATAAGCTCAGGTCGCATGCCATTTGTTGGCTGACGGTTCCAAAGATCATATTGCAAAGCTCCATTTGCTCACCATGCACCTTCTTCATAAATGAAGCTTTTAAATACTGGGATGAAAGCTACACTGTGCAAGTTTGGCTAAGGGATTTTGCTGCCCTTGGCAAACGGCAAACACCCATCCTCAAAAACTGCAATCAACTGTGAAAATATTTACTTAAGTTTTCTGCCCCAAACAAGCTTATATTGCATTTTTATCACATCTACCTCTTCCGTAGGTAATAAATAACATTTAAGGCACCAAGGCTGAGATTGTTAATTTACAAGTATTAAATGTTAAGTCTTGCAAATGCTAAGGAATATGTTTAAAAGAAGACTTTATGTAGACAGAATTTCTGTTTTGATTGAGGACAAACTCTTTTGGTGTGAAGAGATAGTTCAGTAAACTCTATTCTTGAGGTAAAGTTAAATTTCATAAAACTACAGGACTGTATAGTTGAATGTGTAGGAACACAGCTATGCATTAGGACATCATGGTTCCATATCTAGGGCTGCCATTAATCTCTTGTTGACTTTGCAGAGTGAATTATTTCCTCTACCACACTGGATTTGCTGTTTTACAAATGAGGTTGCAAGTTTTTGAAGGACTGTTATTCAGTACAGGATACACCTTTCATGTGTGTGATGAGGCCTTCAGCCCCAGTCAAGTGATGTCCTTTCCTTGGCTGCATGGAACCTGTAGACATCTTCCAGAACCATCTGCACTGTTTTTGAAAAATCAGTCTGTTGAGTCCTTGTCTTCCTTTTCATTCTTGTTTCTTTTTGTGGTCAGTAGGAAGGGGTAAAGTAAGGGGGG
>VXBZ01008466.1:97015-115769 GCA_013399135.1 Heliornis fulica | reverse complement strand
GGGGGGGGGCACAGTAACAGGAAAATGCAGAATTGCCCTGACAGACCTCCTGTGGTTTTGATATCCACAAGAAGAAAGAAAATACCTGTGAAGCAGCTGGCCGTAGACTCCACCTTAAACTCATAAAGTCAACAGAGCTTCCAGCATCTGGATTTCCTTGCCTATACTATTAAAATACAGTGTTGGGGTCACTGGGTGGTATGAATTTGAGGGGGACTTTCATGATGATCATTATTACTGTAAGGAAATCCAGTAAGTCACAGCAGACAGAACTTACACGTTTGTATCTTACAAGATACATCTGGACAAAGGTGTAAGTTAGGGACCCCAGCTGCCAGCAGAGTATCAACACTCACAAGCACTGTGATACAGAGAAACAGGGTGAAGTTCTAAATGAAATTAAGAAAGGACTGACTTCAAGGACCAAAACGTTGTTACAGCAGGCATGGCAAAAGTTTCATTTGGGAATCTGGGAAGGCTATATAACTTAGTGTGAAAGTGTGCAGATACAGCTAGCTTCACCAACTCCTGTCTTGACTCCTCTGAACAGTTTACACTGCTGACCGCTAGCTGAGTAGGATTTTACCTCTTTTCCTCTTTCCTCCAATGTTGGCATAAGCCCCTTTGCATAAAAGTTCTCTAATTCTAAATGTAGTTCACCTGTTTTTCTCATTTAAACAGTAATGCTTTCTCATACACACAACCAAACAGGAAGAGTGTCACCACCTAGCAAACTTACTGGTGCCCAGCAGTCTCACTTTTGCCAAACTTCTTGTTTGTTGAATGAGAAGTAGACTGAATATATGCTGAAAATACTGGAGTGTTCACTCTGTGTTCTGAAAACAGCACGAACACCTTACAGTAGGACACAGTACATAGCTTTCCACTGTGGCTGTGTGAAATACCTGTTATTCAGCCACTGCAAAAGAAACAAGTTGCCCTTTATATATATATATATATATATTTCATATGAAATCATATTCCAGTTCTACCTCTCAGGGAAAATATCAATCAGAGCACACATGTATGGAAAAAAATTTATTAAGCGTAAGCATAGAAGAAAAAGCCAGATACCTGACATTGACTTTTTATTGATTTTTGTGTAAAACACAATCTATGGAAAAATAGATAAAAGCACTACTAATAATTTGTAATAGCCCTGTTCAGAGAAACAGCACAAGGTGACAAACACAGCTACTAAGAGAATATTGCACATGGGAGATATATTATGCTCACTGCAAGACACTGCCAGCAAGGCATGAGAAACAATATATAATGATAGAGATCACTGTTCAAGTCAGCTCAATGTGTGACTTATTTTAAAGGCTGTAAACTAATTAATTCAAGCAGTATCATATAATGATACAATATCAGTACTGCAACATCATTCATTACATTGACAGAAAATACTACAGGATGAACAGCGAAGAAATCAAGAACTTGCGTATTAGGAGACACGCTGTCTGAAAGGAACTATGCATACGCATCCATTACCACTGAATATATGAAAATATTATATTTAAAAACTCAGTCTAATTTTTATGCACCTGATGTATCTTAACTTTCAGAGGAAAACTTCACATTCAGAGGAAAGCTGATTCCTAACTATATTCATACCTATGAAATTATAATCACTTGGGAACTCATTGCCTTACATTAATAATTTCCCTTAGTGCTAGTTGGGCAGTATGTATAGCTAATAACATACAGACACACATAGACAAACAAACATTATCTTATAGGCAATTAATGCCAAATAAAATAAAAATGTACTTTCTCATGTTGACACATCATATAATGCACAATGTTGGAACAAAATGTTAAATGTGGCACCAATTTACAGGAACCATTACCACAAACTAGATGTGCAAAGAACTTGCAAAACAGTTACAAAATAATTAGTCTCTAAATAGTTCAAGAACATGGGTAATTAACTCATATATAGTTGCTCCACAGTTAATAAAATTTTAAGATAGAATTAAAGACACATATGGAACCTGTAAAAAGAACTGTATTTTAGACAGCGTTAAGAAAGAATACCTTAATATCCAGAGAAAACAGATAACCCATTGCTAAATACATAGAGGTCTTCCATTTTCAAAGAGGATAGTGTTCAGTCCTGTATTATGTACTAAGCACTTTTTTTTTTACTAGACAATAGTGAAATTAAGTTTATTTTATTATTTGTTTTTCATTATGCAGTAAGCCATTTCAAAAAAGCTAAACAAAAACATTTTTATAGCAGCCTATTCCTTAAAATACATATTTATTCTCCTAAGTAACTGAGATGTCTAAATCAATTTATTTGTTTACAGTTAGACAACCCAAACTAAATTTGGATGAGAAGTCCTAATGTGAGTTTGTCTGTAGATATCAATGCCTTTGATGACAGGAATAAAGATTCTTTACATGACTAAACACATCCATGATATGATACATAATGTGTAGTAGATGCATGAGTTCCATTTTACTTTCAGACTAAACAATGTCTTGTTAGAGTGAATTGGTCCTTAAAGAACACCACAAACTACTAAATCATAAATCAACGTGTTATTCCAGTTAGAAGTAAATACATGGCATAACAAGAAACTATATCTCAGTTAGTAGCACATATATGTTCACAAAATGTCTTAATTTATTTGATCTAAAAATATAATCTATTTATTAATATTTGAATATTTCAACCTTTTAAGGAACTTATAAAATCAAAACACATTTTAATTTTTCTACATGCACAGTTTGAAAAAAGGAACAACACATTACTATTTCTCCAGAAACCTTTGGCAGTTCAAAATTTAGCAGCTTAAACATTCTCAAATAAACTTAACAGTGAAATAATTTTTTGCATAGGAAAGAGGGCCAATACATTTCTGTATATAACGTCAGTAGTTGCAATATAGCATGATGTAAAAGGATTTTGACAGCAATTTTCAATTAGTATGGTATTTTAGTTCTGCAACATTATCACTAGTGCATCAAGCGAATTAGGTAATTGTAGGGAAAGCGACTGTTAATTACCTACTCAACAGAAGTGTAGAATTACTGTACATTAATAGCAGTATATTTAATTTTGAAATGAAATCAGATTTTTAACAGTAACAGTTTATGCCCTAAGTTTGTTCAGAGGTATCAAATTCTGCTCTCAGTTATACCATCCCATTCTGGTGATTTCAGTAAGGTTTCATGCACAGGACTTGGGTAGATGTAGCATGGGATTTATCCTATTAAAATTCTGCAAGACTTTCATCTTAGAATTTAAAAAATGTTTTTATTTAAAGGATTTAAGCACAAATGCCTAAGCTTTGTGTGGTTTCCCTTTGCAATATGGAATAGAAAACAGGCCACTGTCTTCTCTGGAGCTGTTAGCTTCATTACAAAGAGAGATAATGAGGTTTACAGGACTCGTGATGTTTAAGGATAAATTCGAGTTTAAGTACTGTATACTTATGTACCATATCAATGGCAAATTCTTGCAAAGTAATAAGTAGTAAGTGAAGGTTCAGCTAGGAAAGCTAGAGAACCTGAACAGTGCAAATATAGGTAAGAAAAATAGAATTTCATACAAATAAAGAAAATTAGGGCAAAAGACACATTTTGATTCAATGAAATAAAGGGTTTGCTAATTAAGCAGGAGTAGCCTGCTTAATTAGCAAACTGCTAATTAGGTATGAGGCAAGTTTGCCTATTTTGTTAGAGTAGAACCTGACAAAGCAGCAGTAGTAAGTAATTGTGGTGGTTCTTGTGAATCCCACGGGAAATGCAAATGTTTTAGACATAAATTCATTTTTAAGTACAAGAATAATAATTTTGTTTCTGAAAAATTCAGCAGTATCCCAGAGACACTTGTTGCAAAAGTAAGACTTTTATATAAAAATAGAAGATTGGATTTGCACAAAAAAGATACTAAGAATTTAAGACAAGACTCTGGGAAATTCATATATAGTAACTGATACTCCAGTGTGGAAACACAGAACATGAGTATTGTGATACTTCCCTGTTGTACCAACATATTGGAAGTTTCACAGTGAAAATAGATTTTTATTGTTGCAGATTTCTCAGCTTTTTTAAAATATTTCCTGATGTTTTGAAATAATTCTAAAATAAAAAAATAGTTATTTGCACAAGTATCTGCAAATCTTTTTATACATGTATAACACTTTCCAATCTGCATTATATGATGTATAGAAACAGAGATGCTGAAAGTCTAAAATCCTACGTGATACTTTGAAAAAAAAAAGATCCTCTTAGTACAATACCATTTGCTTGTAAGATGTACTGTAACATCATAACTGAAACCGGTTTTGCATATTCAAATCATGGAAGTTGTAAAACCACAAATAAATATACTGTACATGTGCAAAACATCATGACAAATTAATTTGTTTGACACTCTGATTATTTCCTAAGTAATTAGCTCTACTAGTCTATATTCTGAACTCGCTAACCCAGAAGTGTGGTTTTATTAAAAGGAACAGTGTCTAGAAAGTGTGGTATTGATAAATAGCACTCTGACACATTCACTGTAAGTGAAAGAAATATCTGGAAAGCATGGAAAGCAAATATGATGTAAGTGTGCAAAGGAGCATTAAAAATTTCTGATTTCATAATCATCTGGTCTCTGTAACTCAAAAATATTTCTGTAGTTATCTGAAGTAGTTGTCTTCTAGCTGGAAATTTCTAGTGGTTTGGTTGGGAGCTTGTACTTTATATCAAGCAAGTCCACAGTGACTTAACTTCAACTAAACTTCTAAAAACCAAGTTTATGAAAAAAAAAAATAACAACCATCTACAACAGTGCTAACAAATGTTAGTCTATCATCACATCACAGTTATCCTTTCTGGGGAGAGATGTGGTACAGAACCACTTTCTTCTAGAACATGGCTTTTCTCCCATCCTCTTCGAATTCTCCTCAGTTTCCTACTTACACATGGCAAAAGTAAAATGATCTTACCTAGAATTACAATGCAAGGCAGAACAAGGGCAAGAACAAAATTTGGTGGTGTATAGAATCTGTAATATTCTTCTTCAAAAGCTCTTTTCCACCCGTAGATTAGTACATGGAAAGTACTTATGAGCAGAGCAACGTATCCAAGTGTAGACTTTGAAAAAAAGAGAGAACAGCAGAAAAAGAAGAGATTATAGTACTTGGTCTCTCATCCAAGAGCTCTAACCCATTATTTTAACATTTCTATTAGACATCATGTTAAAATCTCTTTACCTATACACTCTTTTAAATTCGCAACATGTGGTTTTAAGTTCACATGTACTGAAAACTACAGACTGAACACTGATTTACAACACATCTTTGCCAGCATCTATAGGCCTTAGCCAAAGATGAAATGAAGATGATGTTTGCCTAAATTTTAAGTGATGGAAGTCAACTTCAGGATATGCAACTAAATAAAGAACAATCCTAGTGAAGTTAATGAAACAAAATAAATTTGGATTGGATATTAAGTTCCCTGTTTCTAAATTATGTGGGTATATGACTTCCAAGATTCACAATTTTGGAACAAGACAATTCTGATGGAAGAGATTTGGGCCTAAACCTCCAGATTTTTGTTGTTCTCAGAGGTGCAGCTTGCTTCTTCCTCACAATGGCCTACATCCACTTGTCTGAAGTTAGCATAAACTATCCCATCCCTAACTCTTCTGCATCAGCTCTTGCCTACTGTTTAATGAGAATATCTGCAGGACCAACACTAGGGCATAATGGCACAAGGCAAAAATGCAGTTTATCATAAACAGTGTTGGATCATATGTGAAATTGAAGGTTCCCACAGCACCCTGCAAAGGACCTCTTATTATGTATTGCAGAGCATGCCACAAAAGGTAGTGCTAATAGAGGTTATTTGCTGTTAGAGTGAATCTGCCCTTTAAAGAACCCTGGAGCTGTATTGCTCTACAGACTTAAATACACTAACTCTTGACTTTCCCTGACCATGGCAGAAAAAGATTACTATGCTTCAGATTCTGATGGTGATCAAATGAAGAAAAACTCTTTTTGGACAACACTCACGAAATGACTAACTTGGTTGGGAAACATTTGTAGAAAATCATCGAAACAGAGAATGAATATTCACAAAGGTAACTGGCTATAAAGGCTTGGCTTAATTCCAGTAAACAGAGGCAATGAAAAATGCAGCCTAAGGGTCTGTAACACTGAAATAATTAATTCTTTCTACTTCAAGATTAACCAGTTTCTAGGGAAAGGAGAATGTATGAGCAAATACAGTTTGCAAGGATCTACATATATAATGGCATAAAAAGGAAAATGCTTTTGTTGATTTCCAAGGATTGGTACTATGTTTTTTAACTTGTCAATATTTCCACATTTTTTGCCAATATTTTCAGAGCCATGTTGGTGTGTTTTAGAGATGCTGCATCCTTTCTTTAAAAAAGAAATTTTTTTCTTCCATATTCCAAAGAAACAGAACAATCAGACAACCACTTGTGGATATCAAAACAGCATATGCAATATCTGAATGGAACAAATTTGGACAGAAAACAGTACTATCACACCTGATGTCTGAATATGTTATTGCAGACTTTTGCTGACAGAGCTGTCCTGTACTCATTGCTCTTTTCTCACTGACAGCAGGGACAAGGGTACATATGATTCATATCCCTCATTTCTCCATCAGGCTAACTGCTGAGAACTATAGCAATTCTTGAAAAAGAACCTGGTGGAAAGTAGTATACAGAATCCTCAAAAATTTAAAAGAAAAAGTTACTGTTTGTCCGAATTGTATTTGCAAACTACAGCTTGAAGACATCTCTGTATGCCTTTCTATCAAATGTTCAGAATGGAAGCTAATCCGTACATCAGTACATGTTGAACTAGCAGCAGAAAGACAAGAAAAAAAACATACGATGTTCCTTTATTAAGTTATTTTTTTGCCCTGTGGAAAGTTGCCATAGGCTTCTTTGAAGTGTTGGTAGGGCATGTGCTAGTACATACCGGACCATTTCAACCACTCATCTAAAAATATGACAGCTTTTATGGTATTTTCTTCTACCTTAATCGCTCTATTTCCATGCTGTACTTCTGACAGCCTAACACCACCTAGCTAGAAAGGGGATGTCTTCCGCACAACTTCACATTTTGCGGTCTTTGGTTTGTTTAGGCAGAGCAAATCTGCACTAGAAAGCTCCATTAAGAGCATTTATCCCAGCTTGCAGCTACTGGCAATGACTTTTCCGTAAGTACAAGCAAGACTGGCTGCCTCTGCCACTTAAGTAAAACCCCACTGCAGCAGGCTGTGTCAGTACAAAAGTTCTGTGTTTGTTATAAAGACTTGATGTTTCTGTCTCTCCAAAAGTTCAAAGACTACTGCAACGGCTGTACAGTAACGACATGAGGTAACTCAGAAGTGACTGAAGCAGGCTTGGACAAACAGGAATCATCTAATGCAGGAAAAGGCATTGTAGGGTAGCTGAACAGTAAAAAATGAAAGATGTTTCAGTTATTGAGAAATAAATGACGATTCTGCTGTGAGAGTTATTAATTGCTAGAAAACAATCTGTTTAATAGTGGAAAAGTGAGAGAGCTGCTATCATTTGGGTATGCAATGTTATTTTTTTCTGCAAAAGTTTGACTGGACAATGTGGTGGAGGGAATACAGGAGTAAAGGCAATGGATTTCCTGCAATACAGTTTTGCTTCAGATGGAATATACAGATTGCATTTCTGTCGTCTTTTTCTGGCTTCTTAAGACACAAAAAGAAAGGGATGAATATGTCTGAGAGCTGGAAGATCACTTACACTGATGGACACTAACACCGGGAGGTCAGGAAAAGCACAGAAGGATAACTTCTTAAAGAACAGAGAACTTCGTCAAGCAGTAAGAAGGGATACTTTTCTTTGACTGGTAAATTCACATTGCTGAATCAGTAGCAATATCAGTTTTAAGTCTTGGGAACTCTCCCTGAACATATTTGGTTGCTTTGTTTCCTTGGCTTCCATCCTACTGTGTTTCCTGGAAGCTGAGTAATAGATTTGCCTATTTCCTATGGACACCCCAATCGTTCAGCATTTCTCAAATTCTTCTCTGTTTTATCTCTTTTCCTTTGTTTTATTTCTTTTCCTTTGTGATAAAACTCAAGTGTTTTAGCCAGTGTAGGACATTCCCAGACAAGGTCACTTTAAACAGGACAAACTGGCATTGTTTGAGGTGAAAAAAAATAAATAAATTAGAGGAATGGAAAAGATCTGCTGTGGGACAAATCTACTCCAGGAATTTCCTCCTTCACAATGTTTGATTATTTCCAAGAATTTATATATACAAAAGGTATTTTCTAAAGCCTACGTTTATGCAAGGTATACTTCAGATTCCCCCAGTAACAGGATATTGCTAAACTTATAAACAGGCTGTAGCAATTCTGACAGGAATCTTACCCATAAACTTGCTCAACATTCAGACCTCATTCCTCTTTACTCTGGGGGAAAAGTATCCTATTCTTCTGAGAGAACAAAGTCATGGCAGCCCTTCCTCACAGTGAGGCAAGAAGAAGTTTTAGTAATTCTGTCTCAAAAAAACTTTAGGATTGTGCTAGCAGACAAAAGGAATATTTACAAAAAGATCAGCTTCCTGCTATGAAAATGGCAGATTTGTCCTATTTTTTTTCAAAGAAACATAAAGCTCAGCTTTCAACGCCAGCCTGCTCCACACACTGCCACTATGAGTCATGTGTTTTGGATACAACTCTTAAGACTAGAAAGCTAAAGTAGCTGCCATTTATGATTACATTACGTATTTATAGGTTAATTTCCTCCAGAAGACTGAAAGACCCAGTGCAGCACTGCTTGCAGACAACATTCTCTGTTTCCATGTACTTTATGTGAACATTCAAAGATTGGTTTCAATAAACGTGTTTTGCTGTTTGCAGTTAGGTTTGGTTTAGGTTAGTCTGCCTGCTAATTCTTTATTTCTTGTATATGTCTATCTTTGTTCCTTATCCAAATATATCTTGAAGAGAAAAAGTAATGAAGTGGTGTTTAAGAAAACCGGTGCATGGGTTTATCAGCCCCAGCTTCTTTGCTACATCTTTCTTCACCAAACTCCAACTAAGATGCTGGCAAAGTTTCATGACAGGTCTCTATGATCTAGGATCTCCTTCAGAATAACTGGGGATATCAAAGACAGCAATGATTTCTGGGGAAAAAAAAAAAAAAAGAAATCACAACTGGGGTTTCTTCACAGTATTAGGAAGACTGTGGGATAGGTTTGTAAGGTCGATGCTGCTCCAGACTTTTACTACTGGAGCAAGGCAGAAAATAAACTATAATGCTTATGTCAGTAATTTGTTAATCATCCTAAACTCAATTTTCCTGGTAGAAGTCAAGACTGCATATGCTTTAATGGTAAAATTCTTTAGAGGAGGCCAGACCATTATTTTGATGATACTGTATTTATTAAGATAAGCAAATAATAGTATGTTGTTCTCAGTGGGAAATGCTGAGGTGAGAAACCGTCTGAGTGTGCTGACTGATTGACCCTTCATCTGTCAGATGCAAAACAAGTTCAGCAATTACTGTGTGAAATCATCTCAGACCCAGGACTAAAGCTAGAGGCATACTGCCTCTCCCAGTAAAATAAACATCCTGCAAAGTAATATACTTCCAGAGCAAACAAATTGTTCTCAATAAAATTACTCAAAATACTGACTGATGATACATTAAAGTTCATTATTATTTAAATTTGGAACAATTTTGAATTTATTTACAGTGGAATTTACTACAGCAAATATGATGCAAAAAAAAAAAAGCCATTGTATCATTATGTCATTGCTGTGTAGGTTTTGACTCAGTCACACAGACCTGAAGTTCGGAATTTTCACTAAGGAAAAATAAGATACAAATGTTGGGTTTGTGACCGGAAGTCATTATTGGATAGAGGCACCACTTCCTTCACAAGTTAATACCTGTCTTCCTCTTTGCACTAACATTTCATATCACAAACAGCAGGACTATTGTCCCTGACCCAGAACTCTGGATGACAGGGATGTTGTAACACTACAAAATGGGTATTTAGTCCCTCTGATGGCTCAAAACCATAAGCAAGAATAAACAGTTCTCAAACTTGAAAAATTTTTCAGCAGTTTTGTAGGTCCACCTGGAGTGTTCCCTTCCCTAGGGGCAGGGAAGACATTACAGAGTGAAGACTTCTGATAACTACAGTCAAACAAGTGTTCCCCATCAGTCCCTTTAAAATGTTTGTGAATTATGAAGCACAACAGAAGCCCTAAACAATAACGTCAGTGCCTGTGTTCTATGGGTAGGAATTTGTAAACAGAGAAAGGACTAATCATTAGGTATTATCATTACAGTGGCTATGTTGAAAAAACATTAATCAGAAAAGACTGTGTTAAAACTACAGTACTATACCCAAAGCTAGATAACAAAACAAAACACACTAAAACCCAAAACTGAGTGCACACACCTAGGAAATTCACCACAAGACCAAATTCTAGTAAAACTTTTTGTCACTGCCACCTAAAACTAATGGCAATTTTGTTTGGAAACAAACATTAAGCTGTTTATCAACACCTGTATGTCTCAGTTCTTTATGTTGGTTAGGTATCCCAGTAGTAAATGCTTATCTAGAGAACGCGCGATGCAGATGCATGACAGGACCTGCAAAAGCCTCTGCTTTCAATAAACAAAGCTTTAAATTTTACTAATAGATATTTTCAGCTTGTGAAAACAATGCAGGTGAGAGCTGTATTAAGTCTCACACAGAGGGCAAGTAAATTTGAATCAACAACAGATTGACAGGCTGTCAGAGGGTTGCACAATAAAAATCCTGCAGGGAAAAATATTTTTTTTATTTTAACAGTTGAATGCATCTATATATACTACCATCTCATCAGTATCATTGCCTTTAGTGAGTTTGTACAGATTTATTTAATTTCAATTTAGCAAGAAAATCTATATAATGTAAAAGAAATAATTAGTGCTTATTTGGCCTTAGCTTTGTTGGTTATTTAAATGCAGGAAACGTAAAATGCAACTGGCTATTCTAACACTCATGAAATGCTTAATGCACCTTCATGGTAATGAATCTGCTAAGTATATATTGTTTCTATTAGGTTACTAGTGAGATGGGTAGAAAAAAGCTCTCATCATGTTGCAAAGTGCTTTTTGTTCCTGATCACAACAGCAAAACCCCCTTATTTAAAAACTAACACACCTGAATAAAGCTGAACTCCCTCCAGTTTAAGGCACTGCTTACTGAAGGGATGGAAGTTACTGCCAGCAAAGAAAGCAATCCAAGACTCATTATTCCAAAGGAGATATACATTTCAATTCGCCACACCTCCTCCTCATTCCAAGAATTTTCAACATTTGCATGCACCTGATGGAAAAGCAAAAAGGAAGCACTTAATGCTACAGAATATCGAAAACATCAATGGAACTTATTTTGCTAAGTAAATGTCTACAGTCACAGGACAACTATAAAATGGGGTCAAATATTTCTGAGTTTTTCTCATGTCTAGGAGAAAAAGACTATTTCCTTATTGCTTGGCTCTGGTTAGATTAAAATATGTTAAACATGGAAACTCTCATGAGTTGTTAAAAGAAAATGTAACATCGTATACTATTTTTAACATGTTACAAAACCAGATAAATCTGTGCATGTCTATATACTGTACTGTACTGTACAAAAGTAGCTGTATTCTGGAAGCCCTGGAAAATTTATAACATAAATTTGGTAAACCTGTAATATGCATTTAGTTGCATTTAGAAATACTTTATTTCCTGATTTTGCTTCGGCTCTCTATGCCAAGTCCAAGTCATTTTGCCTTTTTCACTGTTGACATGAGATACATCCAAGAATGTTCTTGAAGAGCTCTACCACAAAAAAAGTAACAATTCAGGTCCTTAACAATTAAGTCACTTGAATATTTAATTATTTTTCCACTTCCATGCAAATTATTGTCATGTCTTTAAAGAGATTCACTAAGAATATTAGCAAGTGAGAGGTTTACAACTATTGTTAAACTAAATTACTAATTCCAATTGTGATCAATTACAGTTTTCTGCTGCCTTTATCATATTGTTCTTCCTGCCTTTATCCGAAGTTCAATTTTTCATGCTAGCCCTTTTAGAATTTGTGGACCAAATCCCCATTAATATGTTCCATTTGTATTAATTTCCTTAGTTTGCTTTTCCTTCTGTTCCATTACATATCTCTTTCCTGCACATTTTTTTTGCTAAATGACAATGTTGCTTTTCTGGCAATGCTACTTTTCTGTCACTTTAAAGATGACAGTAATCTACCTCACTGACAGACCCTCTTCTAAAGTATGACAAATTTGTTGGAGATTGTTTCAGGGTTATGCAAGACCAATTGCTTCTGGGAAGCGTGAGTCAGTTTCTATGGCCTGTAATAGACGAGGTTCACAGATTTTTTAAAGAATAATATACTTCTACCAGTAGTCCAAAATCTTACTAAGTAAAAACATTTTCATTTTGTAAACATATATGTATCTGTAAGCATTATTACAGTATCTACCCTTATACTTTTTTTTACACTTGTAAATGCCCTTATGAGAAGCCTACTTCCCTATATATTAAGCATACATAGAGAGAAATGTACCTCAGAAACTCAGAATTTTCTTGCTGTTGCTCTTAGCCTGTCTAACCCCTCTACTCCTTGTGTACTATCAGGGATTTAAGTAGTACACATCTTCGATTCCACATACCACACAAACCTGACTGCAGCATGACTCATGAGGTGAGCATAATGCCCGGATGTTTCTTTCAGCCTCCATTCTGACTCAGCACTAGCTATACATAAGATAACCCATAAAACTATCCACTGAAAACAGTGGAGCAGACTAAGAAAATGTATATATTGCATTCATGAGCCATATGCATGCAGCCAAAGCATTACTGGTTTACTGAACTGAAGACTGGCTTACCTGTTGATATGCCATATTGAGGAACAAGTATCGCTCCGATCTCCTCATGGGAAGGCAGAGGCTGTATGCCACATGCACTGTCGCAAAGAAAAAACTGAGCAGTCCAAGCTGCTTTCGACACTGGAGCCAGTTGTCCAGCCAAGGTGGAAACCGCCTGTACTTGGTACCATAGTAAAGCTGATAAGCAGCTCCAATAAGTCCTGACAAATACACTAGAGAAAGTAAAGTGATAGCGACAATTGGTAAAGTCTTGTTCACGATCTCAATGGGGATCTTGTAAAAGTCACTCTGCTGATTTCTCACATACGGATGGATTACATCTCTGACGAAGGAATAGATGAAGAAAAATGTTGCCAGGCTAATGGCAATCACTACAGGCCCCTTCCACAGTGTGAACAGTCGCAGAGGTAAGTTTTCAATCTCCCTTGAGGATGACAATGCTCCCAAATCAATAGGAATAAAACTGAGCTGACGGGCAAGCTCAATAACTTGATGGCGAGCCTGAACATTGTTACTGCATATATAGACCTGTTGGGAAAGTCAAGTGAATTGTCTGTAGTCAGTGAGAGACTCAAAGAAAAAACCCCAAACAACCCATCACAGAAAAACCCTTAAGGGTCTCCAGGACACGGTTATCCCAGCTTCCATCACTGAGAATGAAACCATATACAAATCCAGCCAAAGTGAAAATACACACACTCATCTACCAACAGCAAAGACAAAATTAGTTTTTTCTTTGAGTTAATAACGGGATGCTTGTAGGATGCCCTGGTAATTGGCTCACTGAATCCTTCCCCCACTGAAATGTCTATGGGACTGTACTGTACTTAAAATGTTTAACAGAAAAGACAAATCTAGCACCCAACTAAGAACTCCTAAAGACTACTTTATTACACAGCGATAGAAATGCTCAGCTACAAAGTACTTAAAAGTTCCTTTAAAATCTACAGTGAGCTTCAGTTTGCCCCACACTGCTTGTTCACCATCTGCATGAGAGCAAACATGATAAGTTTTGATAGAAGTTAATTACATATAGCGCAGTGCTATTCTAAAAGGACATAAAAATATTACGGTGAGGTTATTTTAAAATGATGATTCCATACCAAATGCATTCCATTTAAAATCTACCTGAAGTGCCAGAAAATTCAATTTAGTCTCCAGCAGTCACACCACACCAGTCATTTCTCAAGAGTCCATAAAGCTGTGAAAGACTGGGTTCTTGCAGAGCCTTACATTTTTTGTATCACTTCAACAAAGCATGAAAAACATAGAGCTGCCTTTTCTATATGCAGGATGGATTTGGGGAACATACTGGAAAGAAATTTGAACATCATGTCCCCAAGCAGTCCTGGATCAAATGAATGATCACTTAGAAACGTGCGCCTCCTTCTGTTTCCTCAGATTTATGATCCTGAGGCACTCTAAAAGCTAGATAATTTCTTTCAATCACTTTGCCATTATGTTGAATGCAAGCATTTTTAGAACAGCTGACTCCTGAGCCCTGGGATCAGGACCTCAGATTTCTGTGCCTTTCTTCCAGTACTTCACAACACGTAAACCAACACTGAAACTAAATATACTGGGAAAGACCGTCTCTATCTTGTATAACATACAGATAGAAATTAACTTATCTCCTACAAAAATCATTAAGACTCAGTCTCCTCTGTAGTTATCTAGAGGTCAGATTCACAGATTGTTAGGAGTTGGAAGGCACCTTGAAAGATCATCTAGTCCAACCCCCCCTGCCCAAGAAGGATCACCTAGATTAAATCACACAGGAACACATCCAGATTGGTCTTGAATGTCTCCAGAGAAGGAGACTTCACCACCTGTCCGGGCCGCCTGTCAGCTGCCGAAGCTGTTCACTATCAGCTGATACTAGTCAAAGTTAGTATCCTCATTTTCTCTGCAATCTTCAAAGACGAACAGGGACCTCAGAGGACAATTTGGACAACTTACTATGTTTTACAGTGGTTGAACTAGACTCTGAAAGTGTATTGGCTAATGAAGGCCCAACATTTAAATACATTAAGTCAGGCAGGATGAATCACAGTGAGTTCTGGCTGCTTATATTGTTTCTGTTGTTTTCATCTTTGAAACAAGTTAAATTAATGGAAATATGGTATTTACCTGTCTGCTGGCATCCTTTGGTCCCAACTGCAGTGACCAAGCTGAAACAACATTGAATCCTTTGACAATCAGGGAATCTGGGAAAAGTGATGCCAAATACTCTGCATTGGAGTCCGGATATTGATCTACTCTTGTATTATTGCTGACATCAATCAGAATTTTACCAGCGAGTAAATGCTTGAGGTCCCACAAAGAGGCATAATGTTCTCTGTGTATGGCTACAAAAATGATGTTTGTTTTTGCCACTGCATCTTCATGGTGAGTGACATCAACCACATGGGGAAAGACCTCAGCAACAAATTTAGGGTTTCTGCTTCCTACAACCACATGGTACCCACATCTGATAAGTCTAATTGTCAATGATTTGGCAAAATCTCCACTTCCAATTATTCCTATTGTGATTTTACTGGTATCTTTGATGCCATTGGCAACATTTGGTAGAAAAGTTTCATTGAGGTTCTTAGGACTTCCCATCATAGAGATTGATTCCATATTTGTAAGACACCAAATCTACAATGACTTCTTCTGAAACAAGAAAAAAGAAAAAAAGAGAAAGCAATAGAAGGCAAAATGCAGTATTATACAATTTCAAAAGACATCAGAATCTAAAAATCAGGATCCTAGAATCTCTGGGAGAGAAATATGTAGTTCTAAGTTTTATGTTGTATTTTCTCCGTAATAAAGCATGTTCTAATAATTTTTTTCTTGTAACATGTCACTAATACAAGAAGAAACATAAAATATGTCAAACACTTCAGTAATAGTTATCGTTAAAGTGATATTTTTTCCATCTTCTCCTATTCCAGATCTTCCACTGTACTGGAATATTGGACCGCAAGATAACATTGTGCTCCTGAAACTAAAGGTCAACAAAATAATAAGAAGAAACATTGTAATGTTGTAATGCAATGAAAATGGGGTAATTACGGAAAATACTAGAAGGCAGAGAAAGCTGGCCCATGGCTGGTATAAGGACAGTATGTTCATGGAAGCCAAATTCCATTAAAAGCTTATGCAAGCTATTACTATGGTATCCTACATTGTCAGACTGCTAGGTCTGGTCAGGGATGTGTAAGGATTAGCTGTGGGTGCAAGGGTAAAGGATTCAAGGCTATAGGTCACAAATATGCCTAAGAGACTTTTCTCTCACCAAGCAGAAACGATAAATCCCAGAGATAAACACATGTAACAGCATTCCACGAAAAACTAATGACAAGAAGAGACAGATTTAATGCAATAACAAAGGGAAGGAATTTCAGGACTCAAATTCAGTGCAGTAAGAAAGGCTTTGCAGAGGCTAAGGCTCATGAAAAAGAAATACTTCTACAGCTTTGGAGAGCAGAGGTCACAAAACTGCAGTAAAGCTCTAAAAAGGCAGAAAGACATAAAAATAGAAAGAACAAAACAATCCTCAGGATGGAAGTTTTCACATGCAACCACAGTTATGACATAAATGGTTCTACACTACAACTGGAATGAGTTCTGAAGGTGAAGAATGCAATAAGGAAAGGGAGACTAAGAAGAAGCAAAGAGAAAACATAAGGTTGCTGTGTTGAGAGTAATCGAAAGCTGACCTGATAAAAAGGGAATGAACCTCTTCCTGAGCCACCATCCAAGAGCTGATAGGACGGTAAAGAATCACCATTGGGGCACTTTACCCAGCCATCGGCTAGAGTGCAGTATGTGTAGTGAGCAACGTCCCACGATTAAAAATAACTTCATTTCAGAAATAGGAGCTACTAGAAGGCTTTAACTAGAGAGAAAGAATTCACTGAACCTGGGGTGAGGCTCTAAAGACAGAAAGCAATATGTGAACATGGCCACAAAGTTAGTATTCTAAGAAAGGATTCTAAGAGTGAATCTTCTTTTGGCCGAGATAGATCGTATAGATTTTTTTATGCGCTCGCTGTAAAAACACTGACTTCTTTCTTACCACATGACCAAAATACCAGTATTTCCTGTACCATGATGGGTTCTCATTCAGGAGCTTAATGGGAATACCCATATTTCCATCAGATAAGAGACCTACATCAGCTGGATACAACAGAACACATATACATTCACCATGTTATTACTGATGCCCATTTCAGTTCATGACATGTGATGTGAGCGTACTGCAAAATCTGGAATAGAAAGGGAACCACCATGAAGAAATGTGCTACTAGTACCATTTAACCATATTGCAGCCTACTTCCAGCTTTTGTCCAAAGGTTCCTTAGGAGAGTAAGCATCAAGTATTTGGAAGTGCTGAATTTTTTGGTGAGCTAACTTCAGTCTGCTGGCCAAAGTTTCTCACTGTCTGTCCTAAGGAATGTAGAGTGTGAGGAACAGAATAAAACTATCAGGCTTCATAAGAATAAATTTATGGAATAGGCAGACATGACTCTTGGGCAAATAATTTAAGAAGTGTAAGAGAGTTGCCAGTTACTGAAAAGGACTATATTAAATGCACAACAGCAATTCAGAGGAAAGACAGTGTATGAGACTGTTTTAACTGCGTCAGGAGAGCTTCAATGACTTGAAAAAAATCACACGAAAAGTGAAAAAAAAAGAAAAAGAAGAGTGTGTACATGACTAAGGAGGAGTATAAAGACACAGTGCTATCACATAGGGATAAAAAACTGCAATGATACAGAAACGATGCAGTAGTGAATGATATAAAGGATAACAAATAACAATTCCATAAATACAATAAAAGACAAAAGGCAAGTTTTGTAACTTAAGAGGGATGAGAACAAATTGTGGGTTACATAAAGCAGGAAAAGGTATCAAATGTCTTCATCTCAGCCCTCAACAGAAGGGTTAATTGTGAATAGATATTTAATGAAATTCCTTTTACAGGGAGACAGAAGGTAAGGCCAAAGTGGAAAAAGGTTAAGTTAATAGTAAGGGATAAAGCTAAAGATAAGATGAAGATTTCAAGTCAGGAGACACTTATGAAATGCACCCTCAGTGCTTAAAATACTCATGGAAGCGACATCTTGAGAACTTGAGAGAGGCCAAGTGGGGCAGACTAGCACATACCTCTAAAAGAAGGGAAGGAGAAGGACGCAGAAACACAAAGACTTGTTACCCGAACTTCAGCCCCTGGACAGATTTTACATCAATCTATTGAGTAAGCAGTTTGTAAATAGGTGGGAAGCAGATGATGCGAAGTAGCTATGGTGGGTTCCTCAGGACCAGCCTGCAACAAAGCCAACCTTCTTTACAGGTTATCTGGCTACACTGATACAAAAAATAGGAGGAGCGATATAAACTTGACATTTGGCCTGTTTATGTCAATAAAACATAAAGGTAAGAAAACATCAGCCAGAAGGCGACAGAGATGTGAAACACAGCTCTTGGAAAAATTACTGATGGAGGAGAAAACCCAACATGTACAAAGCCTGGCTGTCACGGAATTCGTGACCACTCCGGGCTCTGGCGGGAACTTACGGGGTGAGGGCTATGGCGAGAGGCTGGCCGGACGCGGGGGGCAGGCCGGTGCCCCCTCAGCTGGCTAGCGGGCGGCGGCGGCGCGATGCGGGTAACTACCCCAAAGGAGCACGGCGGGGCCTTGGTCCTGTCCGGCATCTCCAGCTGCAACGACATCACCGCCCGTGACACGAGCGGCGACCCCTCCACCTGCCCGGTCGCCGACTCGGCCATCCCCGTCCCCTCCCCGGGCAGAGCTGGGGCAGCGCCGCCAGGCCCGGCC
>VXBZ01008466.1:45757-95993 GCA_013399135.1 Heliornis fulica | reverse complement strand
CGCTCCCAGAAAGGGTGTCAGCCCCGAGGGCCGTGTGGGGAAGGGGTACAACAGAGGTACAACCACCCAGTGCTATTACCCCCTCTCCCCGTCCTTCAGTCACCGAGCTTCGGCCATAAACCCCTCGGCACGCGCAACGCCCCCAGCACTCCCAGGCCCGGACCCAGGGTGCTGCTGACACAGCGCCGGGCCCTCCCCTGTCTCCAGCCTCCCGGGCCCCGGCCGGCCTCGGCTGCTCCGACCCCGCGTTGTTCTTAAGCGGGAACCCTCCTCTGGTCGCCTTTCTTTAGTCCTTCCTGGCAGAAGGGTGCTAATGACCCTCAACCGGTGTGAGCTGCAGGGCTGTGTCGGTCGTAGAACGGTTTGGGTTGGAAGGGAGCTTTGAAGGTCCTCAAGTCCAACACTCCTGCAATGAGCAGGGATATCTTCAACTTGGTCGGGTTGCTTAGAGCCCTGTCCACCCTGATGTTGAATGTTTTCAGGGATGGGGCATCTACAGCCTCTCTGGGCAACCTGTGAAACCTGTGTTTCACCACCCTCATTGTAAAAAATGAATTCCAATGAGTGGTTGGATGTCCCTGGAGCCCAGGCTGGTGTCCCTGGGTATGAGGAGATCACTCCCAATCTTTACTGTGTACATGATGCCCTTTGTGCAGTTGAAAGTTTTGCTCTGATTTCTGTGTTATGCAAAATGAGATGACATATGGGTTTCAGTCATGTAAAATTGAAGCTAAACACCACTATCTGAATTCTACATTACTTGTCTAAGGAAATTTCCAGTTGAATGAAAATGGATTTTTTTGTGAAACAAGTAGCTTCTGATTTTACCGTTTTCTGATATACCAAATTCCACCTTTCATTAGGCAATACTGTATACATAATGACATGTAACCCTCAAACCTTTGTGTTAACACATTCAAAACTGATCAGCAAATATGATGTATGTCTCTCCTGTTGCAGCAAAAAACTAACATACACAGATGATTGAAAAGGAGCCATAAGATCACAGTGAAGCTCTCATAAACCTGTTTTCATTCTTTGTGAGGGCATGCTGACTTGTTTCTGTAGTGAACCATATAATTTAGTCAAACATTGTTTCATTATATAATCATAAACAATCTCGCTGTAGAATTTGAAAAGATGTTGGAGAAAATTCTCTGTTGTAGTTAAGAAGCCACCTCCCCAATTATAAAAGAAATTATTTTCTTGACATTGAAAATGTATTTTTAAGGGTTTGTTTTTTTTTTAATTTGGTAAACAGGTGCACAGAAAAAAACTTTTTCCTGGTTTTCCGAGCTGCATTTTCAGCTCCCATACAATGAAGATTGGGTCAATACTCCACAACAGTCAATTGAAAGGTGAGTCCATTGAAAGATTACTCAGAAACGCCCTTTCCATGGCAAGAACTAGCATTTCAGCCCTTGAGTTTATTGTTTTAATATACTCCTTTTTTGTTTTGTTTTGGGTTTTTTTTTTGCTATTGATTCAGAAGTTGTCATACTAGGTTTGTTTTTCTGTAGTCAGTACAACTACAGTAGTATGAGGTCAAAAAGTTTACTCCAACCTACAAATGTATCAAAAAAAAAAAGCGCAGAATATACTTTTCTGCATTACTTGTGGCTGAATAGCCTTGTATGCAATTTTATATGACTTACAGCCACGGAAGTATTTCCATTAAAATAGGCCTATTTAATCATGAGCCTAACTCATGCACCTTAAAACAATAGTGCATCATACATAATGAGAGCAATCACAATCTTGCAATTCTTAATTTATTTGAATTATACCTTTAATAAGAAGAAGGCTGTAGAACTGAATGCTTGTGATTGTCTCCCTGTAGGATTTAAAAAATGTTATTATTGCAGCATAATGTCTTGAACAGAAGACTCAAACCTTTAGGAGATGATGCATTAGAAGATCTGTGTTGAATTCATAAAAAATCCAGGCAGTTTGAAGGGTTTTGCTTGATCCTGTATTTCCCTTGCACCTCTTTGAGGTTTTGCAGTTTGAATATACTGAGTTGAAATTAGGACAGAGACAACTACAGCCTCCCTTCTGTTGCTGTGTAACTGATCCATTCAAGCAGGAGAAGCATAAATAGGTCCCTACTTTGCATGGAGTTTAGCACGAGAGCAATGCCTTTTATATACTTAGACTCTGCAAAGTTGCACCAGTTTCTTTAGTGACATGATAAAATTGGATAGTTACAGTTCTTTTAAATTATATGCAGAGATCTATAGGCAACATAATTCCCAGATATCCTGTTAAAGCAATGTCTTAAACATAGTGTTAAAAAAAGGAGATAATTTTCTCTTAGCAGGTGTTTTTCCTTCTTCAGTAAAGTCCAGGGCAGCATTATTATTTCTTCCTTTAAGGGATGGAACATAACAAAGGAGTTTCCAAATGGCAAATGGAAACAAATATTCTGGTTCTTCCTCTTGGCAAGGGGAAAGCAAAGCCCCGGGGATTTCCCTGTGAAAAGAGTGAAAACAAACACACAAAAAATTTGCTTCCTATCAGGGCAACAAACCCTAATACAATCGTTTCTGGCATACTACCCTCAGCACAGCTAATTTCGTAAGTTAGCAAAAAAATACAGTATTTCCCAGCCAGGAACATTCAGGCCAACTGATTTTTTTTTTCCTATGGCAGCCAGTAATTATTCTAAAAATAAAACTTACACCTCTTACCCAATTTTTATAAGGGGAAAATGGATTTTAGGGGTTTGGAAAATTGAAATATATTTTTACATTTTTTTTGTAAAAACAAAATGTAGTTTTGTTCTTTGCTTATTTCTGGGTTTTTTTAATTAATCGTATGTTACTCTTTACTTGAAAATAAGTTGTTTTTTAATAAAGATACTCTTAAAAAAAACCCCTAACCACTAGCTAAACAGAGAACAAAAATGAACAGTAAATACCTTAACTAAAATAATTTCACTTCCTTTATCCTTTGGATTTCATCAATTTGTGATGTCCCCTTTTCACTCAATGTTCTGGTATCAGTATTTATTTTAGACCCTGTAGGGTCTGAAATTCAGAACTGAAGAGGAAGGAGAGAAGGACAAACTGAGATAGAGAAATAAAAAGTATAGCTGGAGAGGAGAGGAGAAAAAATAGAAAAGATAAAAAGGAAAAGAAAAAAGAAGTAAAAAAGAATGAAGGAAAGAGAAAGGAAGTCTTTCTAGAGCACATTTAATAAACTCTAGTTGAGAAATCCTAGCAAGTCATGTGAAACCAGACAAGGTATCTCCTTCCTAAGAGGAGATTGGGGAAATTAAGGGTGATTAATCCAAAACAGAGGAGCCTTCCCGAAAATCCCAACCCACAACAAAACACAAAGTGACCAAAGGTACAGGAGATATAAGCTTACAATTCTATTTTTAAGGCAATCCAAGTAGAAAAGCAGTGAGGATTGTTTCTGCTTTTATGATCTAGCAGATTAATTTTATTAATCAGAAAAATGCTGAAGGAAGGAAACCTCTCCTAGCATTCTCTGACTGTGGTTTTCCATAGCTATTGTGAAGCCAAATTAAGGGGTTTCAGGACCTTTGTTCTTTGGCTTTGTATGGTGTATAAGGTCATGTATGACCTTTCCACTTCACGTTATGAAAACTCTGAAACATTTGTTTGTTGTGTAAGTTATAGAAAGTCGTGTGTTTTCATCTTATTTTGTTGCTGTGCATCTTAGAGAGCATCTACAAAATGACTCAGTTGGTTCTACAAGTGTGATCTTGTGCCTGCAGTAACTGTTTTAACCCAAAGCCAGGGAAAAATAGATTATTTTTAGAATGCAAAGAATTGCATCTAGAGCAAAACTTTCAATCTGTTGACTCTCTAACCAAGAGCAAACATACACCCTTCACAGTGAAACACGGATATTGCAAAACTGAACAACTAATTCAAAGACAACAATGCTCACCTGAACACTAAAGTAGCTGAGGAAGCATAAGCTAGATTGTAGCTTGATCACCATTTGGCAGTCTAAGATTAGTGTGTTTGTTTTACTAAATGGATTTTAGCTCTTTGAGTTCAAGTTTCCTTAACAAAGCTGCAGGCCACAGATTTTTTCTTGGAGCAGAAATGAAAGAAAAATTAATTGAGGTCACTTTGTGTAGTATATAGCATCATGATTGTGAAAATGTAGAAATATTTTATCTAATGTACAATATTTCTAACCTTGTTATATTATTACACGTATGTTGTCTTAGGTTAGGCCTTGAGTTAGTTTACTGTGAATGTTTTGTTTGACTGAATGAGACTATTGAAACCATGATAATTCAATAGCAACTTAGCACTGTGAGAGGAAAATCTGTATCTTTACAGAAGAATGAAATGGTATTCCTATTCCCAGTCCTGTGAAGATTTATGTAGTTAGTTCCACAGAAATGAACTGAGGCCAGTGAGTTGCTACAGAGCCTGAGTTAAGCAGTTCTTTTCAAGATCAAGGCAATAGCTTTTTCTTCAGGACTTAAGTTGTCATTCCGAACACATTTGTTTTCCAGACATAAAGCTTAGAGGAGTGCATCAGTCTGACAGATTTCCTCTTGAAGCATAGGAACATAAGAAACACCCTACTTGGTTAGACCTGTCTAACCCATTAGTACATGTTCAAGAGCAGCCAAAGAAAATGCTATTTAAGGAGAATTTGCAGGTCTGGTTGCTGTATTTTGTACTTTCCTCCTAAATTTGTATTTGTCTTAGTGCTGTCATAAGGAACATGCCTGCAAAGTGCTTTTCCTTTTAGTGTCTCTTTAGCAGATGTTTCTGAATTTGTCTAACCCCCTTTGGAACCTGCTGATGCCGGTTGTCTCTATAGCCCTTCATGGCAGCTCCAGAGGTTCTCTGACCACTGCATTTAATCAGTGCACTTTCTTAATCAGTAGTAAACTACTCTCCTACTAGTTTCATTGAATCCTCTCTAGTCCTGGTAATGTGGATTTGGTGAAAAACAGTTCTGTGTTTATCCACTGCCTTAAATATTTTCTAAACCTTGTTTTTATCCCCTTCCACCTTCCATTTGAAGACCCTCTACCTTACTATTTTTTTCCTGTAAAGCAGCTGGCCCACACCTTGATCATCATATCCTCTTTTCTGTTCTGTTGGGTTAAGTGATCATGGTGAACATAAAGACCCAGGAGCAGTAACAGGCAAAGGAACCCTTGAAAGTTAATGAATCAAAATGAAGCCAAACTTCCTACTCCCAAGCCCATCCAAGGGGAATGAGCGGATGATTATCACTGTGGTGAAACCCCCCAAGGTGATTGAGGGAAGAAACTCTTCACCCTGGAATGCAATGTGAACTGTTTTCCGTAAGGGATGTGGGACTTACTAAGATATGCAAAGGGAGGAGAATTGTATGCAAATTATTATGGGCTATTTTAATGGAATTGTGAGAATGTGCAAAGCTGTGGGATGTCTAGCGAAAGAGCAAAAAGTGGGGAAAGGTAGGGAACAAGGTGGATCTGGGAGGAATAAGAATGAGAAAACAGGAAAGATGCCATTAAATGAGCCAGTCACTACACAGTACCTTTCCTTTCCATCTCCCAAATTTTTGCAGGCTCTGTCTCTCCCTTCTTCATTTACCCATCTCATTCTACTGGCTAAGTGTATCCCATTCTCACTTACCCTATGTTCTTTATTTTCCTCTTCCTCACCACTGGCATTCCCCACTGCAAATTTTCCCTTATTCCTTTAGCACCTCAGTGTCAGGAAGGTCTAAAAGCCAAATTATATGGAATAGTTTTCAGGGAGGAACTTAGAAATAACTAAGCAAGTGTTGAGTGTTAAATCAGGGCTGAATGAAGCTGGGCATTAGGTGAGGAGGAGATTTTGTGGCTCATTTGCTGTGTTGTGATACAGTGTGCTCCAGCTCAGGCTCCAGTAATGGAGGAATGATAATAAATTTTAGCGCTGTTCCCTTGATAAGGGTGTCTTGATGGAGGGTATATGGCAGAATAGAGGCCATCCCAAACACTGGAGAAGGTGAAGGATTTATTGATAATTGTGTCAAGGAGAAGGCAGACCTGAAGTATTTATGTGACTGCAGGGGACAAATCTGACCCTGAATAGATGAGTAACACTCCCACTGATTTCACTGTGATTTTGCCTCCACAAGAACTAAGTGGTGATGGTGAAGTATGTGCAATAGAGCAGTGGTATCAGAACAAGGATAAAACTGAAGTTATTAGGAATTGTTCTTCTGAATATAGTCCAATGCACCATCTAATTCTCTGGTTTCAGTTGGTTCCTTAATTTGCATAAGTAATGTTTACAAGCAGCTTAGCTTTATTCTATCTTCTAAAAACGTTTTCCTTCATTGAGCAGAGCATACTGTACACTTTACCAGGAATTAAAGCAGCCATGTCAACTCCACTATAAGCACAATCTGTTTGAAGATTAATCAGTTTATATTTTGATTGTTACAAAAAGTGGAACAATATCTATGATTTATGCTTCCCCAGCTTCAGAGTGTGTTCTTCATCCGTAATAAAATCATAGGGCTATCTCTCATAGACTAATTCCTCCAAGTCACAGAACCACTTAATAAACTTGATGGTGTTTATACATGTCAGTAGAATTCAAACAGATTTCCCCAGAAAGGTCTCCAATGGTATTTCAGGGATGGAGAAGTGGCTACAACTTAATAGGTCCCACAGGTGAAACACTGCACACACCTGTGCTCTTTGTATTTATTCATTGCATTCCCCAGCTCCATGTGGATAATGAACCCTCCCATCCTCTGTATCTAGGATTCATGTCATTCCCATCTGTCATTCACTTGTCCTTCATTTTACCCATCTCCCTAAGGATTTCTGTTTCCTACTGTCTCGATGAGTTTGCATTAATCTCATTCAGTAGCCAACACCTACTTATTTTTTCTCCTTTAACATCCTTTACTTTTTCATTTATACTTTTCTTAATACTTTACAGATTTTCACAAGGAAATCTGCATGTTTGCAATGTCTCCTTTCCTCTTTGTCCCAGATTCCCAAGATTTGTCCTGTCCATTCCATGTTAATGCCTCTTAGCGTAGCTTTGTAGTCCCAGCCTTCCTCTGCCCTGGAATACCCTTTTGTCTATCAATAATTATCTGTGAATAAATAATTTACGGTGTTCATATCCTTGTGAATGCACCAAGTCTATTACAAATTAGAAGACATAAGAGAAATCCATCACTTTTTTAATTACAAGTGCCATCAAACAATTGTTAGACTGCTAAACTGTTGCAGAGAGGCTTGAGGTACCCTGCAAGTAGTGTGATATTTTTCCATTCTGTTTTGGCTTATTTGCTTGGTTGTGGGTTTTTTTAAGAATTTCCTTTTAGAACACTTAGATTGTTTTTGAGTGAACAAGACACACTGTGCAGAAGTTATTCTGGTATATGGACAGGTACAGATGGACAAGCAAGACAGAAAGGCCATTTGGTTGTGTATGAGTCACAGGACTGGGAAAAAAGGGAGAGAAACAATTAGAGATGGGTTATGTGGCCAGTCGCAAGTCCAGCAATAAGATGCCTGGAAAAATACTTTTTCAGTAGAGCAATGAAACAGTGTAAGCTTGTCTGTAAAGACTGCACATGACTGCAAACTACAAGATTGACTGTCCAGTTAAAAAAAACCCACCCATGTTTGCCTCACTTATTTTTTAAGCCCAAAAGATGAAATGTAAGGACTAAATACTTTCATCAAGTAGCAATGGTAGTATTCTGCCAGTCCCATGGGGCTACATGTCTTTGACCAAGTCATGACATAGTGTATTTATCTCAGTAATATACTTTCAATGCTACAAAGATAAAATACACATAAAAAGAAACAAACAAAAATAGACAAAACAATGGTATTTTTTGCTGCATATTCTTTATTGGAAGTAACTGGCGTCTTCACTAGCAAACGTGACACCCATCTATAAGAAGGGTCGGAAGGAGGATCCAGGAAACTACAGACCTGTCAGCCTGACCTCGGTGCCGGGGAAGATCATGGAACAGATCATCCTGAGTGCCATCATGAGGCAGGTGCAGGACAACCAGGGGATCAGGCTCAGCCAGCACGGGTTCATGAAGGGCAGGTCCTGCTTTACTAACCTGGTCTCCTTTTATGACAAGGCGACCCGTTTAGTGGATGAGGGGAAGGCTGTGGATGTTGTCTACTTGGACTTCAGCAAGGCCTTTGACACTGTCTCCCATAGCATTCTCCTGCAGAAGCTGGCTGCTCACGGCTTGGACAAGTGCACTCTGCACTGGGTTACAAACTGGCTGGATGGCTGAGCCCAGAGAGTGGTGGTGAATGGAGCCAAATCCAGCTGGCGACCGGTCACCAGTGGTGTTCCCCAGGGCTCGGTGTTGGGACCAGTTCTGTTCAACATCTTCATAGATGATCTGGACGAGGGGATTGAATGCACCCTCAGTAAGTTTGCAGATGACACCAAATTGGGTGGGAGTGTCGATCTGCTGGAGGGTAGGAAGGCCCTGCAGAGGGATCTGGACAGGCTGGATTGTTGGGCTGGGGCCAACAATATGACGTTCAACAAGGCCAAATGCCGGGTCCTGCACTTTGGTCGCAACAACCCCAGGCAACGTTACAGGCTTGGGCAGGAGTGGCTGGAGAGCAGCCTGGCGGAAAGGGACCTGGGGGTGTTGGTTGACAGCCGCCTAAACATGAGCCAGCAGTGTGCCCAGGTGGCCAAGAGGGCCAATGGCATCCTGGCTTGTATCAGGAACGGTGTGGCCAGCAGGACCAGGGAGGTGATAATCCCCCTGTATTCTGCACTGGTGAGGCCTCACCTCGAGTACTGTGTTCAGTTTTGGGCCCCTCACTTCAAGAAGGATGTTGAGGTTCTGGAGCGTGTCCAGAGAAGGGCAACGAGGATGGTGAAGGGTCTGGAGAACAGGCCCTACGAGGAGCGGCTGAGGGAACTGGGGTTGTTTAGTCTGGAAGAGAGGAGACTGAGGGGAGACCTTATTGCTCTCTACAACTACCTGAAAGGAGGTTGCAGTGAGGTGGGGGTTGGTCTCTTCTCCCCAGTTACAGATGACAGAACTCGAGGTAATGGCCTCAAGTTGCGCCAGGGAAAATTTAGGTTGGATATTAGGAAGAACTTCTTTACTGAGAGAGTCATCAAGCACTGGAACAGTCTACCCAGGGAGGTGGTTGAGTGTCCATCTCTTGATGTGTTTAAAAGACGGGTAGATGCCGTGCTTGAGGACATGGTCTAAGGGTAGACTTGGTGGTGGTAGGTTAATGGTTGGACCGGATGATCTTGGGGGTCATTTCCAGCCTTAGAATTCTATGATTCTATGATTCTTTTTTATAAGTTTATGAAGTTTTGTTCACTGGCTGGCTTTCTATATTTTTGTTTGAAAATACCTGAAAAATTTTTTATGCATACTTAATAAATTAGCCTCATCACACCCATTCATATATAACAATCTATAGAAAACTTCAGTGATGTAAAAGTTGAACCCTGATGCAACCGAATTCAATGATTTTTTTTAAGAATTCCAAGATCTCACCAAAATAAATTGTTTTGACATCAGCGACAGAGCATTCTGATGAGATCAAGAAATCCTGGCGCAACTGAAAAAGTTCAGTGGCAATGGTCAGTTGTTGCCAGACAGTGATTACAGCAGATTATGTTCTCCAGGGGTGGATTCAGCTTGTTTTTGAAAAATCTTTTTTGTTTGGTAGTTTTAAATGATTCTTTTAATGACATTTTAATAAAACCAGCTTAAAGGAAATTGATCTGAATTTCAGAAATGGTTAACATAACTTTTTATATTGTCAAGGGATGATTCTAGAAACTATGGATATAGCAGAAAAGAAGACATGAGATCATCATCTGTACAAATGGAGCCACACAGTCACATAGAGGTCAGTCAGTTTTGTATGATTTTTTTTGGTGAGAGTTTCTGAAACACATTTTTGTCTACTGATTCATGGAAAACTAAGAACATGACAAATAAGTGAATCACTGAAACATTCTTACTACTGAAATAGTAAGAAATAATTTAAGTTCTGAATTTTAGGAGCACTTGGAAGCACGTGTTTTTAAGCTGGTTTAGTTAAGCTGTCCCTTCACGCCATTCCTTCTTCCTGCTGGGATGTGCACAGGGTTGCTGGTGAATCAGATGAGTGTATGGATGTAGCTGAAGCATTCATTTCCCAGCATTACTTTTTAACTGGACCTCTGCAACTTTAAACACTTGCAGAACTGAGAGGAGAAGGGTGGCCAAAGGGAGGATCTGCTTATGCTAAATGCTGCTGTCAATAGTAATTTTCACTAAAACATAGTCAGCACAGCCCTGGTTCTAGTTTCCTGATTGTTGGTACCACTTCTTGGGAATAGTATCCCCAGGTAAACTTGGCATAAAATTCCTCAAGTCCCTTCAACAATTTATGAGTATTTCTCCAAGGTTTCAGTTCTGTCTCTCGCTTAAATACACAAGGGATGTATAACAACTGAAGGAAATACTTTGCAGCCTTTGTAGAAGCATTGCAAAACCACTTATACTAAAGTGTTAGATTCTTACCCCAAGATATGCCTGTACTCCTCTCCTCTCCTCTCCTCAATGCCCTCACCATTCTTGAGCTTTTCCAGATCTTTGATCAGTGTTTTCAGAGATCATAGGTCTTCCTCCAAAGCACTCTACGACTAGTTCTTTTCCTTCTTCTCTGAATGCTACAATGTGCAGTTTGTCAGTTAAAAGGTCTTTCAGGGAAAATGTGCTTTCACTATTTTCCCCCACAAAAGTGTCCATTTTGCTTTTCAAATCTTTGCCTTCTCTCCTTTGGAGACTCCAGGCTCTGCACCAGCACAGGCAGAATGGTTCCCCTTGACTGAAGCCATTTTCATTGTTCATCGCAGCAGTTCTTCCAGAGTCTGCTGTGGCTTTTTACCCTTAGACTCCAGATGTATATGACACATGGCAGATACAGTATATACTGAAACATTTACTGGTGCACGGTTTTATAAAAGCCATCAGTATTATACAAATAAGCGCCTCAAATTTGCACACATTGATTTTACGTATTACAGTAGTACATAGGCATATTAATACACTGAATTTCAAAATAGGTGCATAAACATAAATTACAAGGTAAATATGCAGGTTTTGTAATTAGTCTTGAACTATGTAATTTCTGTTACAAAGGGTGAAACAAAATACTGTCAGTAACAGTTTCCTCTATAGCCCCTTACAGCTTTGTGTGACTCTTCTCTGTGGCTATAGTGAATGCCTTAAGAGTTTGAAAATACTATTGCAACGTCCTGTAAAGTGTTACACCTTTGGTTCTGCAGATTTGGAAGTGAGTTACTTACAAGTAGTGTACTAAAGAGTTAGAAAGCAGGGAACAGACTTCATATGAGGTCTCAAATTCTGGCTACAAGTGTTCAACAGTTGTTTTTAAAGAGATGACTAGCTGTGACACAGAAAACCTGGCTCCTACTTGAGACAATCAGTGCACAGAAAACCTGCTTGAATATTTGGGTGTCATGAGTGATTATAGGAATAGCTTTTAGAGTATGCAAATTTCAACTAGTAGAAGTCACTTCTGAGTGTACCCCTGCCCAGTGCTAGAGAGAAAAATCTGAAGTATGCATAATGGCCCCAGATGAGTGATGAGTGTATGAGGTCAGTTTGGATAGTGATGAATTTGAAATTGGTCTTTACTTGTAATTTTTGTTAGGATTTCAACCCATCTTAACAGATGGGAATTGATGAAGTTATGCTAGTTTGCACTACCTTGTGTAAAAAGTACATAAACCAGGGTATTACAATAGAATGCTTCCTTAGTCCACAATTTCTCAGCTACTTAAAGTGAAATGAATCTAAATGTATCACTGCTGTACCATGAAGGTAAGATATATAAATATGTACATGTACATACATTTTCTTTATGCCCTGCTGAAAGGAGTTCTGTGTTTGTGGTGTGCCTTGTTCTGATTTTATACATTAAGACTAATGTAAAGTTCCTTCCTGCTGCTTGGGTAATGATATATTAGAACAGACATCTCAAGAACTTTTTACAAAGTGTTGGATATAGATAATACATTTATATGTTCATGGTGATCTTGGTAAGTTTTTTAGCAGTGCTATGTATAGTGATGTCTGCGATAAGGTTCTGTCTGTTAGTCTCCAAATCAGACATCATTTTACAGATTCAGAGAGAAAGTGCTTTAAGAACTCAGACAAACATTTCAAAAGTGCCAAACCAACTTTGGTGCTAAAGTCCTATTTTCAAAATTGACTTATTGGCCTAAATCCTACTGCTGCGCCGTAAGATGCCGACTCCAAAGGCACAGAACCCTAATTTCTAGCTTCTAATAACTCCATAACCGTATTGACCATAGTCCTCTACTCTGATTCATAAGAGTCCTGGTGAAAAAGATTTGAGCTGGTAATGGTAATAATAACATGAAAAGCCTTGAAGCCCGTTAGCATTCCCCTGAAATATTTTTCTCTCTAAATGCAGACACCTATTAATTTGCTTTAGTTTTTTTTTATACATGCCATATGAATAGCTTTGAACCACTTCTTCCAGGGAAGCATCTTTATTCACCTCTTTTCAGTTACCAAGGTTTGGGTTCTGCTGTCTGTGCCACATGCTTTGTTACCCCTGAAGCTGTTTATGTTCCTCTGTGCCAAAGGGTTGGCTTCTCTGACCAGCTGTAAACAATCTGACCAGAATTTAACAAAGCTGGTCGTTGAATTAAATTCTCTCTCCAGACTTTCTAAGTAAGGGAGTAGCAAGCTGATTCTGGAAAGTCCAATTTCATACAATTTAGCACATATTTTGATAAAAGCAAATGGCATTCAATTCAGTGGATGCAATACAGGGGTTGTTGGGAGTGCTTACAGTCATAGTTTTGCCTGAAGTATTAAGTTTGAGCACACTTTATGAGTAGCTAGTGGACAATACAGAAGACAAAGGGATTTCTTTATCATTGAAATTGCCTCAGCCTGTTCCATTAGAAAAAGTATTTTATTAATTTTTTTATGACTCCTAACAACAAAGTGCAGGTAATATTATGAATAAGCATTTGGCAAATATTATTCTTTATCCCTAATTTGACTTCCAAAAGATTTTATTTCATTTATAGAAATGGAAATGCTAATGCACTGACAACCACATTTTTCCTGTTTTGGTAGAAATGTCTTTGATACATGCTGCAGACTAGCTTCCTGTGTTTCAGAGTGTGCTTGCCTCTGCCATGCATTACTGATTTAATACACAATGCCGCTCATATCGCTTCAGTCCATATTATACAGGTTACCATGTCCCTAGTTGTTTCCACAGCACTGCATTAAGTGCAAATAACAAGGCCAACTTTCAAGTTGCAATAACTGAATAGGGTTATAATGAGGAAAAGAAAATGTAGTATCGCTGTAGCTATTTAATTTGCCTGTTATTTATGCTTCGTGTACCAAGCCCACAAATTTACAACAGAATTGTTAGCTGCAGAATCATTAGCACCATATGTTACATACTTTTTATGCATATGTTGTTTGTTTTCCTGTATGCTTTAATACCAGAGCCATTACCAACTACAATTCTCACTCAGATGATCCCAGCAATAGGTGGCATCATGAGTCCATGTCCTATTCAATTCATGCAGGGAGAGTGCCAGAATTTTTCCTGATACTGGGCGAAAATATTAACTATTGAACAGCATATTTAAAAAGAGATACTAACAAATGAATTATTCATTTAAAACATTCATCCAGACCTATGCAACATAAGGAAAGTGAGCTTCAATTAACTTACATGAAAATTTTTGTAAAAGCAAATGTATTCAGAAGCCACTTTAGATTAAAATCTCACTAAATCAATGTCAAGATTCAAATGTCTATTTTTAATGTTTTTGTCCCAGTCACACAATTGTGCTGGCTCCCAAGTAACCAGTGAAACACATTTACCTGATGCAAGTTATCCCACTGGAATAATTTGTGCAAATAAAGTTTAGTGCATGTCAGAGGCAGTAAGCTTAGATCAAAAGCATGGAAAATTTCCAGCATTAGAAACAAAAGAATGTGTTCATGGAATAAAAAATGAGAAATGTTTTATCGTTTTAGGTAAACACAGACACACCTAGTCCTGTATCAGATGGAGATCTGTGCCTAAAAACTCTTTTTTAAGCCTGTACCCAAGTCTCAGGAGAGATTTATGTTGTAAAGATCCCTGCCCGATTGTCTAAGTTCAAGACCTGGTGGGAATACACTTTCTGTCTGGCTCATGTGCCAAGGTCCCCATTCTGCAGGGTGAAATGTAGGATGCAGACGATAACAGGGAATAGGATGATAAATATTCAAGTTCTTGTCCCATTATAATACTGAGTTGAAATGAAGGAACAAACAGGGCTGTGAGAAGCACAAAGAGTTCCTGGATTCTGTGGTGTAATCATTTATTTACTTTCTGTGGTAATCTGGAAAATGATTTATAATTACTTTTACCTATAAAAGAATTACAATTGAGGCAATGAAGCCCTTGTATTTTAAAAGCAGTGAGTCAGAAGAAAGAACTGATCAAACAAACATAGAGTGTAAAATGAATGTTTCCACCCTCTGTCTTAGAAAAGGTCCAAAATGCATCAAGTATCTCACACAAATGAAGTAAAAATAAAAAGTTAAAAAGAAGCACTTATGAAATATATGAAAACAGAATTTGTGTGTCAACATTTCATGGCCTTGAGCCTATTTACATACATAGATAAGAAATGTCCATCTTTGATCTACAGTCTGGAAGTCATGCTGGATTGATTGGTTTGTGTGTTAGCTTCCCAACCACATCTGATCTTTTTTATCCTCTTCCTAAAACACGGGAAGAGCAATATGCATTTACAAATCAGAACTACAACAGGAAGAAAAACTGCTACCATAAATGAAGGTGGTGTATACCAGACAAATTGGTTAACATCAACCCACTTGTTCCAAGCAAACACCAGTGCATGAACTGTGCATAGGAACAGAGCGAAGTATCCCATCTTGCTCTGAAAAGAGAAATAAAATAGCAAGCTTATTTTTTTCCAACTTGGCAAAAGAAGTATTTGTTAAGCAAATATGGAAATCAAGAAGGGCCTCAACCAACGTCAAAGAAAATATACCATTGGCTTAGAACTAAAATTTATGAACTATAACTCAAGAATCCAACTGTACACATTTATGCCTCCATAAGAGAAAAACAAAAGGCACATTTTCCAGCTACTGCTATGATACTTAGCTAACACACAGAAGAGATCACAGATTAGGGGTCAGTTCTCTATATGTCATCTGTATCCTGACTTAATTCTGTGATAAATTATTGTGAGTTCAAAATAAGATTTATAAATGGCTTAATTGATTGTTTGCAAAGAAAAATTCTAAGGCAGATTAAAATCAGAAACTCTAGTAAGTCTAGCACTATGACAGAAGGATTTGTACAACTACAGGAAACTTCAGTCTTTCACTTACAGTGATCAGTTTGGCTGAGGATATCTATGAAATTTGGAAGTAAAGGAAATTTTATGCTAGAGTTAGTAGTAATTTTGAGTTACATCACATCACTGATGTCTGTCTTTTCAGGTGCTAAAACTACAGAATTTAATTTTCAAATACAACAGAATCTAATTTTCAGTAAAAATATTTTTTGTTTATAAAACTAATCCAAGATATTAGTATTACTCTTCTGGGTTTCTTCCCCATGCTAATTTAATACTAAAAGCAATCATGCACGAGACCTGACCATACAGATCTCTGTAGAGTTGAACATTTTTCTTACAAGTGATGCACTTCACAGAGTGGACAGAACCTCAAGTCACTAACTGTAGGCAGATTGACATTTCAGATCTACTTTTCAAATACAGATCAAATTTTCAAATGCTAGGTACTTAGTAGGTCATTGAACTTTCAGATTTTGGTGCTCAGGGACCCAGTTCAACTCTTGCTTAGTTCTAGTGTGATCATACTGGTGTCAGCAGAAACACCCCTGATTATTACTATGTATAATACAGGAGAACTAGGAGCAAACCAGGTACTTGGTGAATGAAACCAGCACATCTATAGCAAACTCAGGACTGGCTGGATTTGATTATTCAAGTATTCCAAGATGTCTCCTTTTCAGAACAGACCTTTTTGGAGGGGGTTATGAAGGTAGGATGCAGATGGAAATTTTGCGTGTGTATTGTTGGGCAGAAGCCTTCTAGACTTTCCATCAACCTGGCCCTACTCAGAATTGTCAAAGCAGCTCCAAGGGAGAAATAAGCAGTTCTCCTGTGTAGAGGAATCTCACGGTATATGGGAACAGTATTGGCTGGTTCAATACTACCTACTCCCAATTCAGCAGGACACGGGCGTTCCTGAAAAATAAGACACCCTGATGACTGAAATGCCTTTTGTCTTTGACCCTAAAGGGACAACGGCTGGTGTTCACCAGGGCAGAGGAGTGTTTTGGAGTTGTCTTTATTTCCACTTCATATTCTGAACCTGACAGCCTTTTCCCCTGACAAAATAACAAATTAAATAAACATTTCTTGCAAAGTAATTAAAAAGAGTATAGAGCAAACTTTCAGATTGGTTTCACTAACCGCTCTGTGTTTGATATTTCTAACTCTTAATAGTCTTAGTTGATAACATACAGTCCTACAAATGTGGACTAATGAAGTGTGATAATGACATTTGTGTATACCTGAATGTAGTGGAACTCTCTCCAGGTCAAAGAGTGACTGACAGATGGGATTGATGTTATTGCCAACAGGGCCAGCAAAGCAAGTCCCAGAATTCCTAGAGACACATAAATCTCCATTCTCCAAACATCATGTTCAATCCAGGCATTTTCTTTTTTTTGTTTGACCTGCCAAAACAACACCCTATTTAAAATGACAGACTTTCACACTTAGCCATTTGTGTTAAATACAACTATTTTCACGATAATATTCAGGAAATAAGCCAAGAAATACAGTATTTTTCTTTGTTTAAATGTCTCTGGATGTAAGTGCTATTTAGTCCTGATAACAGTTTCTTCTAGTATCTGCAGAGCAAAGGTGGGCTTTAAGTAAGAAGAATTTAGACTTCATGAGCATCTTGGCCCACAAGAGACTGGTTCTGAGGCCTGTTAGCCTGCCTTCACAGCAGTAGAAAGCTTAGTCTTTGTCAAGAAAATCCACCTATGACTAAATAGTATATCTGGGAGTTTATAACAATAAGAAGTATATCAACAGCACTATTTTAGGACCCTACTTCAGCAGGCATTCTTAATGACATTACCTTGCCAGGAGAGTTATTTAGCTCTAGGGTTTTTGGTTTTTTTTTTTTTTTTTTTTTTAAGACAACAACTCAATACATCCAGCTGCACTGAATATAACAGTTAGTTTGGATGAAAAGGCTGTGATTTTAATAAACTGATGTCAAAGCTTCTCCTATGTATGAGTAATTACAACAGCCCTCTGATGCTGCTAGGGATCATCATAGTGTTATATGCCCCAAAATATGATAATTTCTTCACCTTGAGGATGGAATCTCAAGGAAAATTTCAAAGTTTTCTGGAATTTAAAATACATTCAAGTTAGATTACCAGTAAGGCTGATGTCAGATCTTGCAACAAGTAGTTGCAACCATTTACAGAATTCTTAAGACGTTACTAACAACATACATTCAGTAAAACTCTACATTAGACTTTGAGGTTAATAAAAATGTACATCTGCAGTCTATATATTGGAATATTCATTATACTGCATTACTCACAGCAGTCACGGTACTCAGGGTGGTAGGTAAATATTAAGAACTGTCTAGTCATGGGGGATCTTAGGGAGCTTTGCCAGCCAATTATTGCCCATGACTCAGAAGCATGATTGAAATGTTATCTTTTAACAAGTTTGTGCGCATCAGCCCAGTTGTGGAGCCATCAGTGTTCATCAATTTAGTTTCTGGCAAATACAATTATTGTGATTTAGCTCAGCCTTCCTTCATTGCTGGCTAATTCACATCACAAAGATGTCTAGAAGTGGTGTGTGCTCAGCTTTTGTACATAGTTAAAATTCCACTGGTGCAGACATTAATCCACACTAAACTAATAGTGTGCCAAAGACTTAACTGTTCCTGTGAGTTAGGTATAATTATGTGCATATTCCAGAGATAAAAAAATCCCAAATGAAGAAAATTACTTATTTAATACACACTGGCACAACTGTAATGACTCCTGATTAAACGTGTTAACAAGTAGGTCCTGCTCCATCTCTTAACAGTGCTCTGTGGGGATATGCTGCCGAATCATATGAAGGCAGAGAAATGGCTTTTTCCCCATCCAGAGTTGCTTTAATGACAAAACCAAGGATTTTCTAAATACAGAAGAGTTTACATTTGTGTACCTGTCATACCTGCTGGAATGCCCAGTTCAGGAGCTTGTATCTGTATGATCTTCTCATTGGATAGCACAGGCTATAGCAGGCGTGCATTGCAGCAAAGAAGAAACTGAGAAGTCCAAATTGCTTTCTTGATAACATCCATCTGTCCAGCCACTGGGGGAACCGTTTATACTTGGTGCCAAAGTACAGCTGGAAACCAGCAGCTAATATTCCTGGTAAATATACTAGTGCTAAAAGGGTAATTGAAACTACTGGTAAAACTTTGTTTATTACAAGGATTGGAATTTTATAGAAAACATTTTCCTTTCTGGTTATAAAAGGATATATGACATCTCTCAGAGAAGTGTAAATAAATATTAGCAATGAGATCACAGATGCTATCTTCACTGGCAAGTGCCACTTGGGGAACAGATCCTGCTTGCAGTGTTCTGAAGAATGTTCAAACTCACCAAAATGGTGTGCTTGATGTAAATCGAAAAGTGCAGCTGCTTCTTGTGGATTGGTGACTTGCGTATCCACATTCTGGAAAGTACAGAAAAGAAATAAAAAGCAAGTTTAAGAGAAGATTGAAAACTTTAGTAATTATGGTATTGTCATCATGGTCTTTACACTGTGCTGCTCTGAAACCATATAGAAAATATACACACTATTAAAGACAAGGTAGCTTGAAAACATAATGTGTCAAACAGCATAGTCAGTAGTTGAGCAAGGCACTTTTAGCATAGGTTTCTCATTCTTCATTCATTATCTGTGGTCAATTCAAAATAGATTTGAAGTTAACTGCACTGCAAGGTATTACATTATGTGAAGCATCATTACAGCTTCTTATAATATGAGCTGCAGATTTCAAATGTCAAATTTCAGCTACAGACTTGATGATGTAGCCCAAATAATATATGCAATGACAGAACCCAGAGTCAAGACAAAAAAATATTTCATTCAGTCACTGCTACTTTAGTGACATTTAATTGCAGGGATAAGGATTTAAGTAGAAATGCTTGGGATCCAGCATATTACACCAGCTGCACATCTTTCACCTCCAGCATCAAGTCCCGTGGTCTTTTTCCTCTCCTTCACACATGTAATAGTGTCCTCTTAAATTTTATTAAACCTTGTGAAATTGAGTCACTTCAGTTTAAAAAGCTGAATTTTCTTGTGACAAGTAGGCATGGCTGAATTCTAGTCTCAGATTTTGGCAGAATTATCATAGGCTTTAGAATAGACTAAGCTAGCATAATATTTCAGTGTTTAGTTTACACTGAGATAATATATTCAAAGATTGTCCCATAGAAAGAATTTAAAGATTGTTCATGGAGGTACATGATCAGTATGCATAGAAAATTAAAATATGTGTACCAACAGCAGGACATTGCATTTGACACAGCAGACAGCTAACCAAGGGTGGAGAACTGAGAGAACTGATAACATTAGTTGTGGAGTACTGCATCCAGCTCTGGATCCCTCAGCAGAGGAAGGACACAGAACTATTAGAGAGGGTCCAGAGGAGGGCCACGAGGATGATACAAGGCCTGGAGCACCTCCCCTATGAAGACAGGCTGAGAGAGCTAGGGCTGTTCAGCCTGGGTGAGAGAAGGCTGCGCGGACACCTCATAGCGGCTTACCAGTACCTGAAGGGGGACTATGGGAAAGCTGAGGAGGGACTATTTTCCAGGGCACATGGTGATAGGACAAGGAGCAATGGTTTTAAACTACAGCAGGCAGGTTTAGATTAGACATTAGGAAGAAGTTCTTTACCATGATGGTGGTGAAGCACTGGAACAGGTTGCCCAGAGAGGTGGTGGAGGCCATATCCCTGGAGACATTAAAGGCCACGCTTGATAGGGCTCTGAGAAACCTGATCTAGTGCAGGATGTCCCTGCTCACTGCACTGGACTAGATGGCCTCTGAAGGTCCCTTCCAACCCTGCGATTCTATGATTCTATGATTAGGTAATAAGCAAGTATGTCCTTTAATATTCCAGTGAAAAATGAAGTGCTGCAATGGTTCTGCTAGGATATGGGAGATCTTCCTATCTTAGGGATATCATCTGGCTTTCTCATTAGGAATCAAATATTACCTTGGAGCTGATTAGGGGCCAATTCATATAAGGTACTACTTGTAAATAATGCAAAAGTAAGTAAGTGCAACTCTTCATCTTTAATTAGACCTAGGTGTTTTGTTCTATCTTTTAACAGAAAGATAGAAAACGTACGCTGGTATCTTGCTGTAAAATTCCAACTGCAGACAAGGTATCCTGTTTCCCATCACATCTAACTGACTTTGCCTACAGTCCCTTAGAGCAAAATTAAAGGGCATGGCCTTCATTAGGATTCTTAGCTGAAGAGCTACTACATGTTTATCAGATGACAAAAGCATGTCTTTGTAAGAGCGAAGGTGTAGCCTAAGTAACTTTTATTCCTCAGTTGGTGAAGAAAACAGTGCAGCCTACGCATTGCAGTAGACTGCAATGTACAGCAGGTACAAGCAAGTACAAATCATGAGATTCGCATCTGAACCAAGTTTTCATCTACAGATACCTGTTTCTTGGAGAGATAGTTTGCAAAGTTTCACAGCCTGTGACAGTTCCCATTAGAATAGAAAGTTGTAGCTTGAACTGCTTTTGTGCATCAGCAGTTGCAGAGGCAAATGCTGTTCGAGTGGTTTTGTTTCTTTTCTGGACATTTTTGTGTGGCGTAGAAAACTTGGCTATTGATGTGTCTATTACGAAGACCCCTCCAAAGGTAATTTTTATATTCCTGTATAAAAATCCCAAATTCTTCCTACAGGGCTTTGCTCACCACCTAGGTTTTAGCTGGCCCAAATTCTGTGTTTTTCTTATCGTGAACTGTGATTATATTGAATGAGATCCTCTTTACCTTTTTATCTCTTCGTGTCAATATTGTGACAAGACTTTAGAATATCGATAATATGCCAGTGTGATGGCAACACTGTTTCAGGACAGAAAAGACTGCAATATTCTCTGTGACACATAAGCTGCTTTTCTACAGAAACATTACCGAGTCGCTAAGGTTTCCTGTATTTCTTCTCAGCATCATGCTCGGACCTGCATTCTGATCAATGACGTGATTATCACCTTCCCTCTTCTCCATTGCGGAAACTCTCTGCAAAACAAACACAGGATGTAAAACAGGTTTTGAAATGCCCTACTGGAACTTTGAGGCCTATTTTCCCTCAAAATGTTTTCTTCCCTCCCCTCCACCCATTTGCTGGAAAAGGTATGATCTAGGGAAAAGAAAGTCTGTCCTCTGAGAACAGAAAAGCTCAGCTTTATTTTTAAGCAAAGCAGAGACTAAGAGAGGATATGAATCAACAGAACAAAATCACTGACGAAAAATAGTATTTAAGCTAATTCATCATGTCACCAGTGGAATGAATGCATTAATTCAGGATGAAAGTTTTTAAATTACAACACACAATTTTGAAATAACATTTAAAATATTATGAAGATGGATTTTGGTAAGTTCATGAGTCTTGCTGATGCAAGAAACCCATGCAAATAAGTTGTTCCTAACATTTTTTATGTTTTAGGATTTATGATTGGTCTACCTGACAGTCAGTCTGTGTCTTTAGAAGAATATTCTCCCTTTGAGATTGTTAGAAACTCCAGCTGGAACTTGATTTATGCTGTTCCAAGGTATACTGGCAACACTTGTCACCCACAAGCATCATCATAAACAGTTTTAAGCTATTAAGGGCTACAATAATTCAGAAGCCAGAAAAAAAAGAATGGATAAACTGAAAGATATGTTTCTGAAAATCCTAGGGTAGCAGGAAAAGCCGTATCTTGAAGGCAGTAAAATAACTGCAAGGACCCTGCAACAGGGACTTCCCATGTGTACATCACACTGTTGCACACTCCAGGAGTAAAGGCACTAGCAGGACACCACTGGAAGCTTGAGGTACCATACCACACTGTGATGTTCTGTGGCTACCTTTATGACAGTGACTAGGCAGCTCTTCCATTTACCTTCTTACTGAACAGCAGAGTTACTAGACGTTAAGCTGTTTTGCTCACTACTGATTCTCTTATAGCTGTAAATCTTTTGGGAAACTGTATGGACAATTTAGATTTTACTGTCTGGCTCCTTCAGTGGATGAGAAGCTATGAGGGCTTGCTTTCTGCCAGGCCACCAGACTCCTGAAGCCAAAGTATTCTTTTCCTAAGTATTTCTCTTTGGATTTCTCCCTCCCGCTAGCAAGCTCTCCCTTTGGGCATAACCTTTCAGCCAAGTGTTGCAGAGTAGGGTCAACAAGAGCTTCTGTCTGAAGGTCAGGCTGTTAACCCTTTCCTTCACCAGCTAATGGGTGGTTTATATCCTGCACACACGGAGGAGAATGAGCTACTGAAGGCACTTCTCCCCACCCCATTTCTAGGGCCAGTCACAGTGATTTTATCACGTTTCAGGTTATCAGCTTCATAAAGCCTCAGCTCTTGATTACTTTAGAATTTCTACTTCTACATGTTTTAATATACTGTATTTCTAGTTGTACCTATAAGAAAACAGTACCAAATATGGTGAGCTCCAGATTTATTTTTAAAAGAGCTCTGAATATGAAAGACACACTGTTTTTGAGGCCTACCTTCTGATTTTTAAAGTTTGATGTGGAAAAAAGAAGGACACAAGCTTACAGACTGACTTTTCACTCTTTTAGGTAATGAGACTGATGTCTTAAAATTGTTAAAGCACACTGTGGCTCAGATCTTTGCTGCTTTTAAACTATTTTTTTTCTGTACTGCTCTGTCGAACTTTCAGCTGTCAATATCACAAGTCTACCCAAACTTATTCTTGATACCTCTACTCTTCTGACTACCACACTACCTTGAAGGGAAAAAGCATGTTATGGGTTGGGAAGCTCTTTGTGGAAGAGCTTGACTCACCTGATTCTCATGCTGCTATCACTGTTAATTTAGAAAATTTAGGAATGAAGAGTCTAGCAATAGCTTCTAGCTAAAGGTTTCTATGAGTGATGAGGTAGTAAATGATACCATGATATGAAAAAAAAACAAACCCCATGATCTAGAATTCCAGCTACTGATCCTAAAAATTTGTTCCTTTTTTTGGGAAACAATGTTTAATTCAGTGTTAAATACAGCATTAATGCTTTATGCAGTGGGAGACTAAGCAGAAAGAAGAAAGAAAGTGTGTGTGAGTGAATACATGCACTCGTCCATGGAAACGTGGGTTACAGCCCATGCGACTGCATGCAAGGTGCTGAGCCGTAATAGTCCATTTGGCTTCTGACACCAAGGTTAACACAGAATTATTTCTTGTGCACACCAGTAACAAAGCACAGTAATAGTCTCAGAAAGCCCTCAGTACAAGACAGTTGTAAGTCCACTACTAAGTGCCTTATGAATGCCCAGAACGGAGTCATCTGCAGCGAGTGTCTTTTTGGAGTAGATCTGAAGAAAAAAATGTAGGAGTCCTGTGAGAGACAGAAACTAAGCAGATGTAGCCCTATGTAAGTTACAACTGCTATGACAGAAAGAAAACAGTTGTGGTAATGCCGTTCCTCAGTGCACACCCCTTCTTCTCCGCGAGGCATCTGTGAATAAGGATGTCCAGCTGCAGAAAGCCAAGTTGCCCATGCCTCGAGAAACAGGCTCCCGATAACGCTGAACCATCGGGGACCCTCACTGTGCAGACATCACCCCAAGAAAGCATCATTCAAAGTCAGTGAGACGTTTTCCCGAGTAAGGGGTTTCATGGCTGGCTCCACGAAACCAGATGAGTGGGTAGAATAAACAGGCTATGGCAATAAGCAGGTGATGGAAGGGGCACGGGTCAGTGCTCTCATTTGGCTCCGACGGAAAACGACAGCGTGGAAGCGTGAGGGGCATCCAGCTGGCGTTTAAAGCGCCTGCTGCCGGGCGCAGGGCGTTGTGAGCACTCAGGGCACGACCAAAGAACGTTCCTGGCTCTGCAGGAATTCTGCCGAGCTCCCTGGAAAACCCCATTAAAGCCCGGTGTGTGTGGGGTGTATGTGCGTGTGCGCTGGGGCAGCACAGCCTCATTCCGCGCCTCTCCTCGGTCAGCGTGCGCCAGGGGCAGGGCCGGGTGGGCTGCCAGCCCAACGCCCGGCTGCTTCGCGCCGCTGCCCGGGGAAGGCCGGGCACCGCAGGGAGCCCGCACCCACGGCAGGGACCAGACCGGACCCGTCCCGTCCTGTTCCGTTCCGACCCGTCCCGTCGTCGGCCGCGGGGTGGGCGGGGCCCCGCGCCGGAACCCGGCCGCAGCCCGGCCACGCGGGCGCGCACGGACGTTTCCCGGGGGCTCCGCCACTTCCCGGGGGCTCAGCCACCGCCCGCCCGCCGCCCCGGTGCTCACCCGCCTCCGCCTGCCGTCGGCGCAGCCTCTGCTTCCCGGCGCGGGCACCGACGCCCGGCCGCGGCTCTGCTCTGCTCTCTGCTCTGCGGGGGACTGCGGGCTCGGGTCAGCCTGCCGGGCTCTGAGGTGGGGAGCGGCGGGGGGGACCCGGCCGCAGCCTCCACCTCCCCTCTTGGCCCCGCCTTCCGCGCCCGTCCCGCTCCCCTCAGCGTCGGTGGGGTGGCAGCCGGAGTCCCGTCCCCCGTCCCGAGCCGCGGCGGGCACCGGAGAGCGGCGGAGCGGCGCAGCCTCGGCGTTTCCCGTCCGGCGCCGCGGTGCCCGGCCCGGCTGCCTCAAGAAGCGCCCGGCCGTGGGTCTGCTGGGGCTACGGCTGGACAAAGGGCGCATTCACCTGCGCCCTCCCCGCCCTGCAGGAGGGAGGAGGAGGAAGAGGCGCCGAGGTGCGCGGTCTCCCCGGGAGGGTGCCCCTCGCCTCGGCGAACCTGCTCCCGCCCGCAACTCCCCAGCGTGGGCAGCGCTGCAGCACTTCGGGGGACCGAGAGTTGCCTCCGCCCCACCAGCGGCACCCCCTGAAATCCACTTCTCAGTCTGATCTCCCATCCCTAGCGCTTCTCCCAAACCTGTCGCTCCCAGCCTAACAAAACGCTGTGCTACAGCCAGCTTCTCACTTCAGACATCGTAATCTGTTTTCCAGATACCGCGATCTCGTACTTTTTGTGCTGGCACTTCTGAAAAGGCGGTTGTCTCCTGCAAGTCTGCTCACACAGCAGTGTGAACTGTCATTATGTTGTGAAAGCTCTGGTTTAGTGGCTATTTTAACGTGTAGTGGCTTACTGGTATTGTGGGAAACATGGCCAGCCTGCCTCAGAAATGTTTTCACTTTTTCACGTAGAGCTAATTGCGCCTTGCTCAGGAAGTCTTCACAGAAATGATGCCAAGTTCCATCTCCTCATCTCCTTTTTTTTTTTTTTTTCCTTTCTCCAGACACAACCATCAGCTGGAGTTGCCAGTCAACCAAAAAGGAGGAAAATACATTTGGATGGTTGTGGATGATTGGTTAAGATGTTGGATGATGGTTAAGATTTGATTAAGATGTTAAAAGTGGACAGGCAACTCCAGCTGATGGTTATGTCTGGCTGAAAAGAGGAGATTGCCTTGGAAGGGAGAAGAGATGGAGTAATTGATTCTCCTGTGTTAAAGCAAAACTTTACCTACTAATTTGTCTTTTATAGTTGTGTTCATTGGAGTATTAGTCAGTGCTTTCCACGGAGGCTCTTTTCCACGTTGCTTTCCATTCGTTACTTCTTTCTGCAAGGAATGCTAACTTTTGCATGCTCTCGCTTCGTGACAGTGCCGTTCGATTTTCTGTGCTACTCCTTTCTTACACCGTCGGCTTGGGTTTTTCTCCTCCGTTCCCAGTCCCTAGGGTGACGCCTGGTGGTGGTAGCACTGGAGAGGCTCCTGCCTCGGCGAGGTGTCCCGGGCCACGCTTACACACCGCCCTAGGAGAATTTGTAGTCCAAAGGACAGAAAGCGTTTCCTTTCCCCACATCAGCTCCATGGTAAAGCTCTCCTCAGAAGTCACCCGTGTCAGCTAGTGTTACACGGACTACGTTTATAGACCAAAAGGTAGCTCAAGATGCTGAGAGATTTCAGCATCTGGATATCCTGTCTTAAGGATCCTTAAAACATTGTTAGACTTTTCACAGAACACGCAGGACCTGCATAAGCATTCTCAGAAGATGAAATGAAAAGCCAGACAAAGCGAACCTGGCTATTAAATAAGTACCTCATAAGCTGCTCTGCAAGGATGTTCCTAGGTATCTCGGCCGAGCAGTCCTCTCTGTAGCCTCCACATCCTGAGTATTCTTAGGTGTCTCTCTGGGAGTGAAAATTGCAGTCTCATTTTGTGTGGGTGCTGACAAAGTGGAAGTGGATTCAAATGCTAGGGAAAAATTTCCTTTCATGGTTACCCTACGGCATGACTTCCATGTCATTCAAAATACCACTTGCATTAGAGTGCTTACTGGAAAGCAGACTCCATGGCAGTTCTCCTGTGTACTCTTGCATCTAGATGATACCGCTGTGTTGCTGATGGCTTTGAACTGATATTTATGCAAAGTGCTATGCATGAAGTGTGAGACTTAAGGTAGGAAACATGACAGGAATCAGGAATTGATACAAAATGAGATAATTTCTCTTGGCAAATGCAGAATGGAGATGATCTCACTGACAAAACCTTAAAGTAGCGGAGATTTGGCTAGCTCCAAGCATCTAGAAGAGCATCAGTTTTCTTTAACTGTTGCATGTGTTAGGTGAGAAAGAGTAGTATTTTTGTGGTTGCTGAAGAGTGACAGGGTATTTTCCAGAGAAGAAATACTCTGGTGGTTCTGTCTTAGCCCGTTTGTGTTTTAGTGCTGCATCACTTTGGATAGGGTTTGTGGGTGATGTTGACAAAGGATGTGAGGAAATGATAGATTGCGTTTTCTGGTGTGAAAAAAGAAAAAGTTATTGCATCATTGGCCTGATTGCCTGCCAGTGCTTTAATCTTAAGAACATTTTTCCCACAGTTTATACAGGCAGAAGTCTTTGGTCAGGGCAATTAATCTCTTTCTGTAACTGCTCTTTAGGAGCTCTGAGAACTTGCCAAATGGTTGGAAAAGTGGTGCAGGCTTCCATTAAGACACAGGCCTACATATAATCATACTAACACTTAGTCTCACTCTAAAATTGTTGAGTAAGCCTAGTGTAACCATAACTGTCAGCAAAATGACTCTAGCATAATCTTGGATGACTCAGAAATGATGCTGCACAGGGGGAAGGGCTGTGGAAAGGTGGAAACTGTCCCCTGTAATTTAAACAAGTGCAAGTGGGTTGGATCAGGCAATGTCTGGGTTTCCAAGATCACACTGGAGGGGGTTCAGCAAAGGGTTGCCAAGGTAGGAAAGTGTTTATAGGACATGATCCCTGAGGAGAGATGTGGAGATGCTGGGCTTGTTTAGTCTGATGAAGTAGTAGGAGCCCTCAAACACTTGAAGGGGAGGTGATGAAACCCAGCTCTTGTTGATGGTGTCAGGGAGTGTAAGAACAGTCAGGGATCACTAATAACAGCTTGAAGGTTTGTGTATTAGGAGAAAGTTCTTCACTGTGAGAATAGTAAAAGTCCAGAAGAATTGTGGAATCATAGAAATTTTCAAATTTTTGCTGTACAGAGTGATGGCTGTCTTCACAGAATCACTGGATTGTTGAGTTTGGAGGGGAAGATGAGTGAAGACCATCTAGTCCACTCTCCTCTATCCCTCCTCATCCAAAGCAGTGTTAACAGAGTGGGTTGCTCAGGACATATTACTCTTAAGAGCCTCCCCAAGCCTTCTTGTCTCCAGACTGAATAGTCCCAGCTCTCTCAGCCTCTCCTTGTAGGAGAAATGCTCTGGTCCCTCAGTCATCTTTGTGGTGACCTGCACTGAAGTAACTTCAGTACGTCTGTCTTGCTTGTGCTAGGTGGCCCAGACCGAACACAGGACTGAACAGATGTGCCTCAGAGGGCTGAGAAAAGGGGAAGGTTCACCTGCCTCAACCAGCTGGTGATGTTCTTCCTAATGTAGCCTAAGACTTGTGATATTGGCAGGGGTCTTGGGGTGGGACAGTGGACACAAAATTTAATTGCATTAAAAATTTTGGTCATGAAGTTGCGTGTGATGCCAAGAGGAAGACTCCTGTTCAAAATACCAAAACCCAGTAATCTGTGAAAAGGAATATTAAAAATTACACATCACAGAGAACCAGTAAGACCTTGGAAAATGATGAAACAATTTGGAAATTAATTTTGAAATGCAACCAAATCTAACCTGATTTTGAAAACCACGCATAAGAAGCTGCAGTGTTGGCTTCTAAGTAGGATGGAACAGAGTTGGGAATGGAAGTGATCAGTGCGCTCTGTTCACGCTGTGAGTGGGAGCTGCAGATGCACCTGGCAGCGAATGCTTGTTTCTTTTGGGCTGAGGCCATCTGAGAACGGGGACATCAGACAACATATTTGGTTTTCTGTCATTTAATCAGCAGCTTTATCCAAGGGAATATGATAGAAGGAGATCAGCTAAGCAGACAACTGCTGTATCCCCTGCTGAATGAGCATGAAGCAAAGGACCAGCTGTTCTTGGGAAGTAACATTGTTAAAGAAGTCAAACAAATTTCTTACTTGGCCTGAATTTATCACACAAATTCTGATTGAAAGAAGTGCCTCTCAAACTACTTGAAATACTTGAATTCCTCTGGAGGATTTAAGTCATCAGTGCCAAGTTACAGGAAGCTGAGGAAAAGAAGTATAGTGAAAAAAACCCAGAGACTCAAAATTGTTCAAAAAGGCTGTTCAATCCAATGCAGCATGTGTAAGAGAAAAAATTATGTACTGCTTCTCTGAATTATGAGAAACCAATAGAGCCACATGACACCCAAATATTTTTTAACGGTGATACTTTTAGACACTGTTGAAAGTACAAGTAACGACCGCATGACTGCTTCAGTTAAAGTTCAATTAAATGGGTTGAAAACCAGCTCAAAGTAGAGGAGAATAGCAGTATTTTGCTTTCCCATTCCCTGTAAAACAAAATATATTCTGTATTTCAAGTATATAATCTATAGTCAAGTACAGAAAGCACTTCCACTCCCAGTTTGTCTAACTAACACCTCTCACAGAATTTCTTTGTGATAATGCATGTCATTTCTTGGAAGCAACACAGAAGGGTTTATTTGGTATTTAAAAACAAAATTTGATTGAATCTGGCAAAGCAATACGCTTTGTGTATAATCACATACTCTTAAAATAATGCTTGCCTTTCTCATTGTGTTTGTCACTTTTACTTATATAACATCGAAAATTGTATTGTTACCCCTCAAAGTAGTCATGATACTTCTGTGATTGTGGTGTTTGGATGATTCCATGATTTTACTGCACATATGTCACTGGAGTATAGAGCAGACTGCCTTAAAATACTTACAATAATGAAACTAGTGACAATAAAATACCAGTAATTTATATCGAGGTTAACAAAAGAGCTGCAGCACTTCAAGACTGTAAAATGTATAGGATACAGGGGAAGGAATGGACCTGTGGGGGAAGGATTATGGAGTATTGGATATGCAAGTATGCATATGACCCGTTCCATTTCAAGAGATCTTTTACATTACTGCCTCTGCTTTGTTTTGTTTGACAGGAAACCATTTTGCTTAAGTCTGATTATGTAATAGTGAATAGCAGTTATATATTTTCTGCTGGGGTGTATATGGGTATTCATAGAATCATAGAATATTCATTACCTCTAATTGTTAAAGATTTTACAATATTTCTACAAGAGTCATTTGAGATTAAGAAGCTTTGGAACATACATTGTGAAAAACATTTAGTGTGGTTTATTGCCTGTAGCTATGGCTCTTTGATAGATTTTGTGGTTTAAGAATGGCATTCTAATGTCATTACATTTTTTCCAGTGAGGACTTAACAAGGCATGTGGTGAGACCACAAAATTGTCAAAACATTGCAGGATCCCTCCCATAACCACGTCCTTTCTGAGGCCTTCAACCTCAGGAATTTCCCAGAAAACCTTTCTGCTTCTGATACCATATTTTAAAATCCTTACAATTGGTAAGGGGTTTTTCGACACTGTACCTTGCATTTATGTCCTCAGTTTTTTTGCCTGATACCATATCATCTACAAACCCTAAGTCCACAGTGTTAGTTGCCATGCAAACACAAATCACAAACACTGACACTTTGTCTGCAGGCTGAATCATCTAGGTTTAATGCTTGAAGCAAATAGGAGGGGGATGATATGAACAGATAGGGAAGGAGCAGTGTGGAACAGTTTTAAGAAGGCAGTGAGAAGATCATGGTTAGGATATCAGGCTGTGGTGAAAACTCTCCAGTGTGACAACAGCAGTTCCAACTGCTGGATGCCACTATAATAACCACTTCCTAACTTAGAAGAGGGATTTGAAGGAAGGCAAGGAATTACCTTCATCAGAACTTTGTCATTTCTTGGTTACCACACAAGTAATTTCATGGTTACTGAGATGTCTGAGAAGTGAGCAGATTTGAGATACCCGTAAAACACTATGTTTAGGGTACCAAAGTACTTAAAAACTCCTAAGTTGATCAGAGAGTGGTTAGAAATTTGATACAGTCTAAATAAATTTGGAAAAGAACCTCCACATAAATTTTTAATTACTTGAGTTAATCATTATAAAAATTTAGATAATAACATGATTAACTAAAGCAATAAATTTTATAACAAACAATAAATCATATTTTGGGCTTTTCTTACTAGGAACTACTACATGGATATGTTTGTTGTGGTTGACTGGTTAGGGAATTGTTGCTCTCATACAAAGACTGACAACACAATTACACATATGTCTTCAGTATGGAAATAATTGTGCTAATTGGAGCTTATAAAGTGGGATGTGTTGCCAGATTTGGAAGTGTTTTTCAACAATTTAAGTGCTAATAGTGATATTTCATACTGATTATAATTCTTAGCACAAGAATATTTTAAAATCCATGCAGTCTTATTACTTACAAAGAGAAATATCTTTTGTCCAAAACTACACATCGGAATTCCAGTTTAAGATTCTGACTGTTCAAAACAGAATCACAGAATTGTAGGGGTTGGAAGGGACCACGAGAGATCATTCAGTCCAACCCCCCTGCCAAAGTATGTTCCCTAGAGGAGGTCACACAGGTAGGTGTCCAGATGGGTCTTGAATATCTCCAGAGAAGGAGACTACATAACCACCCTGGGCAGCCTGTTCCAGTGCTCTGTCACCCTCACTGAAGAAGTTCTTTCTAACATCAGTGTGGAACCTGTGACCATTACCCCTTGTCCTGTTCCCACAGGCCACTGAAAAGAAGTTCGCCACTTCCCTTTGTCTCCCAAACTTCAGATATTTATAAACATTGATGAGATCCCCTCTCAGTCTTCTCAAGGCTGAACAGCCCCAGCTCACTCAGCCTTTCCTCATAGGGGAGATGCTCCAGGCCCTTCAGCATCTTTGTGACCTCCGCTGGACTCTTTCCAGGAGATCCTTGTCTGTTTTGTACCGGGCAGCCCAGAACTGGACACAGGACTCCAGGTGAGGCCTGACCAGGGGAGAGTGGGAGGATCACCTCCTTCAACCTGCTGGCTACACCCTCTCAATGCACCCTAGGATCCCATTGACCTTCTTGGTCACCAGTGCACACTGCTGCCTCATGACCACCAGGACCCCCAGGTCCTTCTCTGCAGAGCTCCTCTCCAGCAGGTCATCCCCCAGCCTGTACTGAGACCTGCGGTTGTTCTTTCCCATGTGCAAGATTCAATGGTCATACTATCAATACAATCCACGGTCAAAATTAAAATGTCCCTGTCATCCAGAAGCTCAAGTTCTACTGTGTGACTAACTACATGCTACAAATGACAGTAGATGGCTGGAGTTAACTGTCAGAAATAAGAGCTGAGATCTTTGTTCAGACTTTTTTGCCACTGCCTGGGTTACTCTAGAAGCAGTGAAGGGACTCAAAGATTAAATGGAGCAGGAAACGAGTCTGGACTGGAACAGAGACAAGGAGCTCAGGCAGAGCAAGAACAGCAGGATCTACCATGCTGCAAGCTCCAGGGAAACACGATAAGTTTCTGTCCAACATCCAGGAACTGTGATGAGTGGTTTGTATAGCAGATGGTTGTGCCACTGTGCCATTCAGAGCCACTTCAGTGGGCTGGAAGAACAGGAACCTTGTGAAGTTCAAACAAAGTCCTGCACCTGTGAAGAAATAAACCCATACCCCAGTACAGGCTGGTAGTCAACCAGCAGGAAAGAAGCTTGATAGAAAAGGCGTTGGAGGTCCTGATGGACACCAAATGAACACAAGCACCCAGGCAACAAAGGCCAACAGTCTCCTGAGCTGCCTAGCTTTGCCAGTCAGTTGAAGAGTTACCCTTCTCTTCTACTCAGTACTCCACAGCTAGAGTGCTGTGTACTCTTCTGGGTCCCCTGGTATGAGCAAGACTTGGACATAGTTGGTTAAGTCCAGTGAAGGCTAACAAAGTTGATTAAAGGATTGGAACATCTGATGTAAGAGGAGATTGACTGCTCAGCTTGGAGAAGTGGAGGCATGGGGACATCTTGTCCATGTGCATAAATACCTGACAGGGTGGAACAAAGAAGTGACAGACTTTTCTCAGTGCAGGACAAGAAACAACAAACACAATTGCAATACAGGGAATCCCCTGTATTCATAAGAAAAATAATCCTGATTGGCTGTGATTGAGGAGTTTCATTGATTGTGAAGGGACTGAAATCAAACTCCACAGCAATATTTGACCCTAATGACTATGTAAGGCTTCAGGAATGGAATCGAGAGTGCACTAGCTTGAATGTGGAGGTTGAATGATGACCACAAGAGTTTGATGTGAACTCTAAATCCCTGTCACAGGACCTGTACTGAGAAATCTCCTTTCAGCTAACCTTTTGATTGGTTATTGCTCTTACTTGAAGTCTAAAGTAGAAGGCTGTTTTTCTGCTATTTTGCTACTCTCTTTGGCTCACTTGTTTTACTAGAGCTGTTCACCTGAGGTGACTTAACATTAACGTCCTCCTGAGAACTCTGCCTCTGCCAATTGTACTTGAGATCTCAGTAAAAATGGAGGTAAGGAGAGTGCAGTGAAAGCAGAGACACATTGACACAGATTTAATCATTGCAGGCCATCATATGAATGCTTGGCATACCTTCACAAAGAGATGAGAGTCAAGATAGAAGATCCTTAAGCTACTTAGTAGAAAAATTGCATGTCTCATCTCCTATCTATTTTGAGAAGCAGTATCAGAGGGTGATGCAGTGCAGAGAATCTCATTCTGAGCATTCATAAAGAGCAGCGAAGTTAAGGAAACAAGTTTTTCTTGAAATGATTTATCATTATAGTTCCCTGATTGTCAGTATGAATCTGTAACAATCCCAGCTTTGGCATAAGCAACAGGATTTAAAAAAAAAAATATTTTTCCTTCCTAATCTATTAGCTGACAACATTGCCCTCACTTGCTTGGTCAAGAATTCATGAAAAAAAAAGATAGAGACTTCAAAGACAGCATCTATGTGCCTGGATGTTATTAGGTGATTTACAAGAGGCTGACTGTTGCTATTCATCTATACTCTCACTTAAGAGATCCCTTATGTTTACAAGCACTTTCCCCTTATTGCCTGAAACAATTGTCTGGAGCTTAGTGAATTCCATTCAGCAGAGTATCTATCTATCTATCTATCTATCTATCTATCTATCTATCTATCTATCTATCTATCTATCTATCTATCTATCTATCTATCTATCTATCTATCTATCTATCTATCTATCTATCTATCTATCTATCTATCTATCTATCTATCTATCTATCTATCTATCTATCTATCTATCTATCTATCTATCTATCTATCTATCTATCTATCTATCTATCTATCTATCTATCTATCTATCTATCTATCTATCTATCTATCTATCTATCTATCTATCTATCTATCTATCTATCTATCTATCTATCTATCTATCTATCTATCTATCTATCTATCTATCTATCTATCTATCTATCTATCTATCTATCTATCTATCTATCTATCTATCTATCTATCTATCTATCTATCTATCTATCTATCTATCTATCTATCTATCTATCTATCTATCTATCTATCTATCTATCTATCTATCTATCTATCTATCTATCTATCTATCTATCTATCTATCTATCTATCTATCTATCTATCTATCTATCTATCTATCTATCTATCTATCTATCTATCTATCTATCTATCTATCTATCTATCTATCTATCTATCTATCTATCTGATGTTTTCATGCTTTGCATGCCTGAGAAATCTAAGTATGTTGATATATTAAGGATGCCTTAGCAACTTTGAGGAACCTGCCTAAGTGACTGTTACAGAGATATTTAATGAATATTACACAGTGAACTGGTTTGGTAAACCATAAACTTCTTATCTTTGTCCTTAAAATATACTCCTATTGATTGGCCCATATCTAAATGTTTCCCAGTCCTACTGCCTGTCATCTCTTGTAAATTTAGAACTTTCAGCAAAACAGAAATCCTGACAACCCATCCCAAAACATATCTTCCAAGAGAAAATCAGAACAGAGTGCTTTCAAAAGCTGCAACTTAGTGTTCTTTGTATTTTATGGTCTAGAGTTTTATTTAAATTTTTGGACACACAAGGAATATTTTATGTTGACAGAAATCAGAAATCTCGATTATTTTTTTTTTTAGTTATTCTGACTATCTTATTTTAAACAACTCAAAGTGTATGTTTCTATGTTACCCAAAAGTCACTGGTATATAAATAAAGAGATTGCTTAAATGTCAGTAAGGTGCTGGTAGTCATAGAAATTAATTACAGATTTTTTTTCCAATTTTGGTGTTATTCATAGTCAGCTCTGCTCTACTATTACTGCTTTGGTGCTGAAGAAAAACACCCAAATACTGCCTTTGTATGTTTCTGCACAGTTAATTTGTGTAAAATATACATAGCTATTTGCAATTCTAGAAAAAAAGACAGGTTATAATGCCTTTATAATACCTTTGAAAGGAAGAGATGTGCAACAGGTTAAACAGTTCAGTAAAGCAAAGTAAAATGGTGATAAAATAAATTATTTGGGTAATACATTAATTTTCAAATGCAAGTTTACACACAATATTCAAGTGTTGCAAAGATTTTAATAAATGAGTTAAATATTTGGCAGTACTGTATATATTTATACACATACAATTATAATGAAAAAAGGACATCAGTTGTGTAAGAGAAATACTGTTTCCTCATATAAGTCTTTCTTTAAAGTCTTTCTTCTGTTTTAAAATATAGTTGAATTGTGGAGTTGGAAATATTCAAATGAAACTCCGAAGCTGTTTGGTATAGAGTGGTGCCGGTGATTTAGAGTAAATGGGGCTGCATTGGAGCAGAGGAAAAAGTTGGCTTGTATTTCAAATCAAATCAGTAATTTGAAAACAACTGATAGGGATGCCAAGTTCTACTGTTGTGGGCTGATTCAGCATCACATCTGCTTGATGCTAGTGTAATGTTACTTTTGCTGGAATTGTTCCTTATTTAGCATCACAACAGAACATGGCTTAGTCCTATATAGAATATACTCTGTGGAGATTCTTCAGTGAATTAGGGGACGATTGCATTCATGTGTAAGATAACAGAGCATTCTGTACTGAGGGAGCTTGCTGCTGTGGTCTTTTATGTTTTGTAGAAAAATACTCTTAGTTTTACTTTTCCCTTGAATAGCAGCACTTCATAGTGTAATACACAGGAGGAATGTTAATCCAAATGCTACCAAGCCCTTTTTTATCTACTAGAAAGGCTTTTGAAATTGGATGATATGGGCAAATTGCAAAACTCTCACGTCTTTCCTTGATGCAATGTTGGGCACCTCTACTTCCATTCACAAATCCTGAACATTTTATGGCTCTTGCTGCCACAACAGGTTGAAACAGTGAATGTGTGCTTGTATGTGTGTTTACGTATGCAGCCATACACATTCCTTCCTCTACCTCCCCCACTCTATCTAGCTATTATTTTGAAACACATAAAATTATATTTTTACTCAGTAAAAAAAACCCAACACCTACTTCCTATATATTTTCTCTTCTCATCCTATCTATTGCCTTTTCCACATGTGTTCCCTGTTGCAGCTGTTCCCTGTGACAGTCTTCCCTCTTCAGAAGAACATACTTTGGAAACTGAATTAGTTTATTTCTGGAAAATAGCTTCTACTCTTCTCCCTCCTTCTTGGCCATCTGCTGTTCCCTGAAGAATCAAACTTCAGTAGAGGATTTTTTTTTCTAAGACTAAAAATAAACTGAAGAAGCCGTTTCCATTGTCCCAATTCATCTGTTTTATCTGAGAGAAACAACAGTTGGATGTGGGTTACGTAATTTTGAAAAAAAAAAACCCAAAACACCCAACCCAACACTCTGAGGACTTCCTTCTTTGCTGCTCTTAGAGCTTGTTAGGCAACTGGAGAAGTTTCATCACTGCTCCGAGTCTTTGATTTCTCCTCTTTAACGTTGTCTTGATGTCTGTGAAAATATTTAAAGTCATTAAGGACTAGTAAAGCAGAGCAAGGCTACTATCAGCTGCTATACTTACACTTGCAAGGCTTGGGATGTGCTAAATTGTAAGCCTGAAGCTTTATTAACTGTGTAGAAATGCATCTGTTTAACTTACTCTTTCCACAGATCAACACACTTTTCTACCACATGTTCCTCCTTCACCTTACCCAGACCCATAGGGAAGGTGTATCCCTGCCCAGGGTGTTCTGGGCTCATACTAATTGAATCCCATTCAAACGCTTTGTGGCAGCCAGAAAGTAGTGATGCTGCTTCCTCTCTGTGTAACATTTTATTTAATGAATAAAGAGTTAAGCCCTTAATAAATGAGCAGGCACATTCTAGGTCTTGATCCCAGTTGGTCTTAGCATATGATAGATACTTTTAAATTACTCTTTTGTGGAGGTACAAATGTAAATAATGTTCAGCTCTTTTGCATGTACTTTTTTTCCTGATTTATTAGAATGCAAAATAACTTCCCTTGGAAGCAGATTTTGTATTACATCTCCCAAGAATAACGGCTGACTTGGGTGGTGGCTATGAGAAAGGACTGTTAGGGATTAGTACTTTCTGAAGTTCTGCCACTATGCAGCACAAGTTACAACAGCCCGGAAATTTTAACTAACAAACAGCCATCAGAGTGGCTCTCTTAAGAACCATTTATTAGGTAGAAATAACTGAATGGATGGTGAAATTCATTCCTTCTCTTGGCCCTTCCCTGCATCCCTCTCCTGAGACTGCAGGAAGCAAGGGGAGAGAGATGACTGGGCACTCCGTGCCTTTTGGAGACTCTTCAACACTGAAGACCATTACAGGTTACTTGAAGAGCCAGCAAGTGAAATGTTCTTACTTTGTTTGGAATAAAAAATACTTTGGACATGAAAAAGCACTTTGCTAATGTCTGTATACAGTGAAGTCTTCTTCAGTTGCATTTTAAGTCTTGTTGGTGTATAAACTTTAAAATAATATAGTAGTAATACGATTTGTTAAAATGTTAGATGTGTATTTCAGTGACACCAAGCAGCCTTCATCATGAAATAGGATCTGTTATGCATTAACATAGAACAAATGTGAATTCTAATAATGCTGAAAGAGCAGCTAACTATCAAAAGAAAGCAAGTATTTTGTGGGAGGCATTGATCTATGGAGAGAAAACAAGTAAACTCTGTCTCTGAAGTCAGCATATCCAGAGAAAGCTTTATAAGTTTGTATTCAGTTGCACTACCTCAGGAGGGCTGTGAATCAACTGTGATGAATCTCTCTGTAACTGAATTTTGGATAAAATGGGTGTTTGGTTTTTTTTTTTCCTCACCTGACTTTTTTCTTTTCTTCCCTTTTTTTTTGTTTTAGGCATTGAAAATGTTGATAGTGAAAGCTCTATTTGTATCATGCTGCTGCAGATTCTTCTGCTTGTGTATGTTTGTTTGCTCTTTGTGTGTGGCTTCAAAAAGAAATAAAAAATTAAAAAATTAGAAAGCAATAAGAAGAGAGTTTGCCCAAAAGGTGGCAGTGCAGGCACGTAAAATACAGCATCCTACGTTCGAAAAGCGAACAGTTTAAAATAGAAAAACTCCCTCACCTAAGCTTTAAGAGCATTAATGTTCTAAGACCATTTATTTTAACATTATTGTTAAAAATGTTACTATTTAGGCTGCATGTTAATGTTAAAACTCCAAAAGGAGTTTGACTTACTGAAGTAACTTACTGCTCATTAAAAGCTTGCTATTGTCTTGTGTGTGATCTGTGTGTAAGGCTGGAGAAGAACGGCTTTCCCTTGATCTAGTCTCCTGCTGCTCAGAGAATAAGCCACAGTGGTTTGGGATGGCTCTTCCTATGGAGATGGGAACACCTGGCACTGCTCATCCATCATTCAAGCAGGGGGGTTGGACTAGATGATCTTTCGAGGTCCCTTCCAACTCCTAATGTTCTGTGATTCTGTGATTCCCAGAGCTCCCTATCCAAGCAGCCTTTCCCTCGCTCTTCCTTTTCCAGCCCTCTCTAAATGTACTTTCTTTTATTATCCTTATTAGGTATGAATGTAGCTAAATAGTCTACTTGTGCTCTATAGAAAATATGAATTAAAAAGTTCTTAAATTGTTCCTTATTTGCACAGAAGCATAAAATTTGAAGTACACACACACAGGCATACATATCTTTAAACATCATTGCTGAAGCACATTTTGTTTCTGGGTCTAGCAGTCCCAGAAACCCTAGTATATCCCTAGCAGGATATGGTCAAATTCCTGTAAGTGCCTTTGGAGATGCTGCATATTTTTCAATGCATTTCCTCCTGAATGTTAGTAAAATATGTTATAGAAAATAGGGCAATATATATCATGAAGGTTAGCTTAATTTATCTGTGTGGCTGCTTTTCACAGCTTGTAATCCATAGATCACTGTTGATCTATGACACATCAGAGCTATGTCCTTGGAATATAAACAAGAAAGTAAGCAAATAAGATAGTGGTCAATAAGAGTAAAAAATGAGTATTCAAGGTTTAGCCTGATTTTTATTTAGTTGGAAATGACAAGGTATTGTGAGAACCCCGTAGAAGACAGTCATTAATTATTTTGTAAAATTATTTAAAAAAAAAGCTGTAAGTGCTCCTCCATGTGAAAAGAGGTTAAATAACACTGTTAGCCATATCTTACTGACTGTTTGATCCAGACAGTTTAAAAAACCCAACAGACTCTCCTCTAGGAAGTTGCTCCACCGTGTGATTTCTTTGCAAGGAAACTTTCATGCCATGCAACCCAGATTTCCTCGGCATCACATGATATTCATCAGGTCCCAATTCAAAAGCAAAAATACAAAATCCTCTGAAAAGATTTCATATAGTTTGTATTAACCACTATTTGATAAGCCTGTAACAATCTGGAAATTAAACCTACAAATGCTGTAGTTTTGTCAGATGCTGTATTTTTAGAAGTTATACTGGCCAATGGATAATTTGAGTGGGTTAATCCCATTAAAATTAGAAACAAATTGGCTTGACATTGAGGATGGAAAAATAAATCCATACTCTCATTTCACAATGGGAATTGGAAAACACTTTTGGTGTTTTCCCAGCTTTTACTACATTTGTGTAAGAATTTTTTTTCCCTCACTACGATTTGGGTCATCCAGGGGAAGCAACTGACAGGAGATACACTGAATGTATTTATTTGAACAGCATCTCTTTCTGAATATATACAATTTCTGATTTAATTAGATGAAGATACTGTAGAGCTTCTGTGTTTGGTTGGTTTGGGTTTCTTGTTCTTCTAAGGACATACAGCTATAGATTTCTTAAATTAGCTCACTTTGAGATGTCTTTACAGTTTTGATAGAAATTATAAATACTTCCTTTGTCCTAATGAAATTCTTTGCATACTATTGATGAACTCTGGACGGATAAAATAAAATCAAGCACATGAAGAATTCAGGAATATGTAATTAAATATCTGCAGAGATTGTAATCGCTATTTTTGTTAAGTTTGTGCTTAGTGGGTCATATTTTGAGCTACATACTTTTAACTCTTTTGTTAATCAGTCAGAGTATAGGTGCCAGATAAAATATTTAACTGGTTACCTGCAAGTGTTAGAGTGGCTACAAGAGAAACTCCTAAGGGATTTGTAGTCAGTAGAGCAGCTTGCCCATGGGTTAGAGCACTGGAAATGCCTGGAGTTGGATTTACCTGTGCAATGGCTGCAGCCTCTTTCGTTAGCTCTGCTTGTATCAGCGTAGTGCTCCCTCTGTGCTGCGTGGCAGGGTGAAAATTGCTGTTGACTTTGTTCCCTGAGATGGAACTTTCTGCTGTGGATCTCCTGCAACTGCAGAGCTTTCTAATCAGATGTGGCTCTAAGAGAATCTATGTGTCTCTCAACAGCATTAATTTAACTTTTTCCTATGTATTGGAATAATTGCTGCTGGATGTATAAAGCTCTTGCCTTGGAGGAAGAATGTGGTGGGATGAGGCTGGCAAAGTGATTGGTTCTCCCCATCATTAGGAAAATCAGGGCTGAATTGAACTCAGATTCCTGTGTGGAATTAAGGAAATACCACCATGCGTCTGACAGCATCCTTGCAGCAAATGGGACTCATGCCTAGAGGAGTAGAAGTAATTTTTTTTTGATGATTGGGTACAAGCTTCCCGTGTTACCTGATAAATATAGTGGGACCTACCTTGACTTCTGATTCCTTTTCTGTCTTCTAAAAATGTAATCTTCTTAAAGCATATACAGAGGGCTTGGGTAAGCATTGGAAAATATAGATGAGTGCTGGGAACTGACGAAAAAGAAAGACAAAATACTGTGTTATCTACTGTTAAGAGACAAAATAGCATATTCTGAAATTTATCCTAAGGTCAAGAAATGTTTTCAAGAAGTCTTCCCTTTTGTGTGTCACAATTAGTGGTGCAGGGACCTACTGCCTGCTGAAAGGTAGACTACAAGATGATAAACTGTATTTCTAAAAAATATCCTGTGTAGTTACAGCAGGAAAAGGATGCTTTGGAAACAATAAAACACCCATCTTTCTCAGCTGTCAAAGAATAGTGGGATGCATTGTCTGGGTATTTTTCTCCAAAAATCTTAAATTGTTATTCAAATTAAAAAAAAAGGAAAAAAAGCAGCAGCATTTGGGTGCATTGCTATTAATTCACATAAGCTTGAAGAAATTCTTCATTTAAAGCTTTTGGCTGAGGTCATTGGTGATCTGAAATTCTTCAGTGGTATATATAGTGGATAAAGAAGTCCAGACAAAGAAATTTATGTGGATGAAAACAGATACATTTTTCACATTTGAATGGACTGGGGAGGACTTCTTGTAATGTAAAAAATAATTAAACCAGGAAAGTTTTGGGAAACCAGACTGTTTTGGGAAAACAAAAGTAATCTGTGATGTTTTTAGAGCTACTTCAAAGACAAAAACAAGTCAAAATGTCAAAAAGACTTTGGTACCCAAACTGTAGTAAATTTTTTTTAATTGGGTACCCAACTACATGTTGCCCTGAATCTTTCTCATGAGGCACACCCCTTTTAGTTCCATTTATCTCAGTAAAAACATTTCAAATTTATTAATCTAAGGCATAATTCTTTAAATCCTATGTGGGTGTCCTGATTTTCAACATGCTGTGGAATACAGAAGGCCCCATTAACGTTAGAGTAATACTGCTCTTTTATGCTAAGAGTTAGTTATCATTTCAGATACAGCTTTCCCTAAAATACCTCAAAAATTTCCCCAAGATTTCAGCATCAGTAATGACAAGAGTCGGGATTGGCTGCTGTAATGCTTAGCTGATGAAGTCTATTTGGCCAGCCTGCCTAGCCTTGCCTTCCCTAAAGACTGCAGTGCTGAGGGTTAGCTGGATGTGTGCCTGGCTCTAGCCATGACAAGGCGCCTGACTATGCCGTAAATTATACCTAGGACTGGGAACTTGAAAGGACAGGCAATCTGCAACTAAATGTAGCTTTTATGAAATAGCTGGAGCCCAGTCAGGGGATGGTAATGCCATCAGTGTCTGTTAAAGCTTCGAACTGTGACACAGAGAATCTCTGGGTGATGGTTGATTTTAATAAGTCTTTGGATAGTAAATTTTGTTTCTGTCTAGAAGTTCTGTTATGCAAAGGACCGATGACTTAGCTTGTCCTGTTGTGTACAAAACACATCCCTTTTCAGGTCACCCTCCTTAGTTCATGCTGTTTATTTCCCTCTCAAGGTATATAGTGAATGTTTTCTACTTTCCCCTGCAGACAGAAAAATATCTTCAATTAGATATTTATCTAAAGCTGTTATCAGCTTCAGCCATGTTTGTTACATAATAAAACATACCCACGCAGTAAGCCCGAGCAGTCCTGCCCTGCAGCCCTGTCTAATAACAGCAAGAGATGCACATTAAACTCACAGTATGTTCACATTAGTCCCCAGTAACTTTTGTACGTTATCACATGACAAAAATAAAATTAACCAACAATAGTGTTGTTACCAAGAAGACAACATATAGGGGGGATAAAGAAAGAACAATTTAGAGCTGCCAATTACAAACATTTAATGATAAGAAGGCACTTTTATGCAGAGCTTATCTTAGCTGGATCCCTCCTTGCCAACAGGAGAGTCTACATTTTTTTTCAAAACATTCCAATGTTATAAATATTTAATGCTGGTTTAAATAGTTACTAAGCAGGTTTTTTTCCCAATTTCTTATGCCCTTCTTATACACTTGGTATAAGACTTCATGTTGAGAGCCTAAATCTGAGTTCACCTTCCTATTGAAAACTTTTTGCTTCTTGATGCCACGGGAGGTGATGGTACAGAACAATAAAAAGAACATACAACTTCTAAGTGGAAATAATATGTTCTTTTCAAATGCATACTACACAAAATATAAACCAAGCTCTTTTTAGTTGTTAGACTAATAAAAACCAAGCTCTGTTTAGATTTTAGATGGTGTCATTGATTTGTACATCTGAGATCTCCAAGACTGTTGACATCTGCTGTTTTGAGACTGAAACACTTATACTGAATACTACTAATTGTTTATTGCACTAAGGAGCCTTTTATGCAATTAGACCACATTTTTTGATGAGGAAATCAATTTTAAATTAAATGACAGCACTAGGGAAAAATGCAGTGAACAGGTTCTACCTAAAAGGGAAATGGAAAACTATACAAGTATTGTAGTGCTTTATCATGCAGCAGTTCTGAAGAGGTTTTATTTCTGCAATGAACTTTGATACCTAAAGAAGAACCTTTTGCAGAACATGGTAATTCACTTTCAGAAGTTTAGTTACATTATTTTAGAATTTGAAAGGTGATTGATGTGCCTGTGATAAGACAGCGTTTGGATGTCAGTATACATGAATGACAGCAAGAAGTAGGCAGAGGACATGAGAGCAATGATACTTGAGGAATCTTATTTGATGCACTCACACATTATTTAGTTGCAGGACTTTTTTTTTTTTCTTTTTCCTAGTGAAGGACAATGATATTTTTGGCCAGGATAGTAAATAGAATTGGCAGAAAGAGCACCCTTTATCGCACCCTGGGGCCGCAGTGACTTTTTGCTTCTTTTATATCCCCTTTTAACCTGCTGCTGCCTAAGCAGGCAAACCAGACAAAGACAGGTATGCTATTCCACATTGTACAAGCTAGAACAACCTGACCTTACATTCTTCTACACCTCTTCTACCCAATGTTGAGTATCCTTTTTGTCCAGATTCTGGGCAAAAGATTCATGCCTGCTTCCAGGTGGGTGTGAGAGACCTCTGCTTCTGTGTCTGGTGAAGGTGTGAAACTGGACTAATTTTGTAAGCTCGTTAGTCAATCCTCCATAGCTACCTTCTGTCTGAAGTTTTCCAGTGATCTTTTCAGACACTGACATTACTTAATCTTGATTTTGTTTGACTATCCTCAATGTTGAGGCTGAACTGCTTGAATCCTCCTCTGTAGTTGTGGGCAGGTGGACTGGGGATGGATGCACAGACGTATCAGTGTCCAGTACTTGTAAGACAAACCCCTCACAAGGTCAGAGATGCTGGCTTTTCCTGGAATATAAAATGTTTCACATATAATCTACTTGATCTTCTTCTGAATAAAGAAAATATATCGATGATGTGAAAAGGCTGGAATGCATCTTTTCAGGACATGTTCTTCAAAATGTTGGCGTGTCTGTGCTGGCTTTGGCTGGGATAGTTTTCTTCTTGATGGCCAGTTCAGGGCTCTGTTTTGGATTTGTGCTGAAACAGTGTTGATAACTCAGGTATGTTTTCTGTTATTGCCGAGCAGTGCTTACACAGAGCCTCTTTTGGGTCAAAAGTAGTATCTAAGGAAGTTGGGTACTACATAAACACAGGTATATCTGTGCACATACAAATTGAATATGTCTTTTATGGGTACTACATAAACACAGGAATATCTGTGCACATACAAGTTTAATGTGTCCTTCAAAGTTCCCTAGCACGGCAGCTAGTAAGCATTAATGAAGCTTTCTGCCCTGCCTAAACTGAACAGAGGAAACAGTCGTCTCCTAGGAAAAGAAGAAGCAATATTTTAATTTGTCACATTTGTGGTGTTTTCAATTGATTAAGCAAATTTCCTGTGACACAAAGAAAATATCCCTTTGGTGCATGGAAATGTAGGAATGTCTTTATGTGAACAAGGGCACTGTCTAGCCCAATGGTCAGGAACTTCTATCTGCTTGAGTCCTGGAACTGTGCTAACTCAAGGTTGTGCTAAAAGACATAACTTACATGTTGTTGTGCCACTCTGGCTGTGTGCTAAGGGGATTGATTTCAAGGCAACATACATGATTCTGTCTTGCTCTTCTCTGTGGCTTGTCAAACGGGACAACAGTTTGAGTTTGCTCTGGTTGGGTTGGTAGGGAGCAATATTGATTCAGTTTCTTGTCACAGAATCACAGAATTGTCTGTGATTTCTTTACTCCCTAGAGTAAAATGATCCACAGCTTGGGTTGCACCAGTCTCTTTGTAGAGAAACATTGAGATCTTCCATATATGAATGTTGATCTCACCTTCATAATGACATAAACTGATAAAAGTGCTTGTGACATTCAGAGCTAGGTCTTATCTCCATTCTGGATCACTTGTCTTTGCAGTGTTTTGAACCTGGTCGCTGGTCCCTGCCTAGAAAAATTGGTGACTTATCTCAGGCCATCTTCAGTACAGCCGTAGGAAGCATGGCCTGAAATGGGGGCCTTTTCAACACTTGCATGCAAAAGCAGCACAAAAAGATCAGGAAATGCTTTATACCTCGCTTAGTTGAATGGAGACAAAGCATGATAGGGTGCTTCATTCCACCATTGCTGTCTGGTAAGTCTAGGAGGGGTTCAAAGTAAACACTAAAGTAGTTTGTGTAATTCATTTGGTGTCAAAGAAACTTAGGCATTCACTATGACAGCGTCAAGCCCAAGTGAATTTAATTTAATGCTCTGTTATTTTATTAGTGAAGCAGGTAACTCTCAGCAGCTTGTCTGTACTTAGAAGTTGTTGTCTTTCTTGATCAATTAGAACTTCCACAGTGGAAATTCTGGTTATTAGATTGCCTAATACTGATTAAAGACTGCAAATACTCTTGCTCATGGACCAGTTGGAGGGGCCTTTGGAGGAAGGATTGCTCCCTTCTCTGAATACATGTACTGGAAAGAATGATGACAATGCTTTCTTAAGAGGCAAGAACTGCAGGCAATTTACTGAAGGGAAGAGGAAATGAAGGTAAGTGGATGAAGACTCTACAGGATGAAAATTATCCCTAAATGGGAGCCTTGAAGGAGATATTAGTGTAAGAAACATCATCTCTGAGAACCAGTATAAAAACCTGAACAACAGGGGTGCAGATGGGTAGCAGTGCCGATATTCAGAATATTCTATGAAAAGCATGACAGAGAGAAGGCTGTACTGATAATTTTGTACCTGTGGAAAAATCCTGAAAATGGGTTGTATGAAGCAGCCCTGAAAGAGTACTGAACGTGCACAAGATAGAGGAAGATACTGACTTAGGAAGAAGTAGCTACAGCATCTTGTTTAGAACAGAGTAGTTTAGGGTTCAGGAAAGACCATTCAGTAGAAAGGTTAGGATGTATGGGTGGCAGCCACAAGGTCTGAGTACTCTATTACAGAGTAGGACATCTATATGTCTGATGTCATCAATGGCCTCCACAGAACAACAGCAACATATGAGAAATCATAAGCTTAACCAAATTGTTGTATAATTTATAACTTTTATGAGGTGCAACATAGGAAGGTTAGTAAAGTCAAGAAAGTGTTAAAACATTTGTCTTTTGCCTTCATTGGAAGAAAGAATGTGTTCAAATTGCAATGTAAAGGTCTTCTTAAACTGGAAATGGAGAGAGAAAAGAGGGAGTCATGATTCCAGGAAGTGATTTGAATATCAAAGGCAAACCCTGAATATTTCATTTGCTTTGAAAGGACACTGATCAAGCTTTGAATGTTTCATTTGCATTAAAAAAGGATGAAATACACAGTCTAAGAGAAATCACAGAATCACAGAATCACAGAACATTAGGAGTTGGAAGGGACTTAGAAAGATCATCTAGTCCAACACCCCTGCCCAAGCAGATCACCTAGATTAAATCACACAGGAACATGTCCAGATTGGTCTTGAATGTCTCCAGAGAAGGAGACTCCACAATCTCTCTGGGCAGCCTGTTCCAGTGCTCTGTCACCCTCAGAGTGAAAAAGTTTTTCCTTTGTTTTTACATGGAACTTCCTATGCTCCAGCTTGGACCCATTGCTCCTTGTCCTATCACTGGCCATCACTGAGAAGACTCTGTCTCCATCCTCCTGACACTCACCCTTTACATATTTATAAACATGAATGAGATCACTCCTCAGTCTCCTCTTCTCCAAGCTGAAGAGACCCAGCTCCCTCAGCCTTTCCTCCTAAGGAAGATGTTCCAGGATTGGAAGGAATCTCCCAGCAGATGGAGTAATTTGATGGATTCTGCAACCTTAGCTTTTGCAACAAGAGTTTTTGGGTGATTATTATTTCTTAAGCACCTAAGGAGAAACCATTTTGCTGTTAAAATTTAGGTATGGATTTTAAAATGTATTTACTGTTTGAAAACCAGTTTACAAGTTTGTAATTAGTTCTGTGAACTTTATCTTCATAAACTAGCTTTTATTCTGCTTTAACTTACTATTATAGGAGAAGTCTGGATAAAGTTAAGAATTTTGGGATTTATAATCTCTCCGAAAACAAACAAAAAAAAAATCTATGTGAAACAGCTTCTTCGGAACAGTCTGTATGCAAAGCAATTTTTTTTTTGTAAGAAGCATGGATGCTTTCGTGGTAAGCTGCAAGAGCTAGTGTGCTGGCTATTAAATACAGAAGTCAGTCCAGTGAGCAACGTTCCTAAAGGCAGCAGGACTTGGAGATATCTCACTACTAAATGTGTGGAATAATGAAGCAAGTTCCTTCAAGACTTTATCATCTGGTTTACCAGATGGAGTTGAGTTAAGCTTCAGTAGCTAAATTGTCTCTAACTCTCAAATAAGACTGTTTGGCCTGTTACCATGCCCAAGTCAGTGTTCAGTATGACAGTAGTTTTCAACAATTATTTTGTTAATTCCCCCCTCCAAAACCAAAAGCCTTTATTTCTGTCTCTTTACAACCAGAGAACACAAGTGTTGTGCAGAATTATTTGTGGAGGTCCCCATGGATTCAAAACATTTAGCATTACTTTGTAGATAGGCACAGATTCCATGAATGCTCTTGTGAACCTGGCATTTTCTAAACAGAAAAATGTTAAATTAAATGGAGGAAGGATGATATTGGTGAAAACATTGATGTTGAGTTAGTGCTAATACAAACAATCAACCCAATATCTAGAAAGAAATTTTGGTAAGCAAACCCAGAATTTACTACAGAGTTGGAACAATTAAGAAAGTTGAAGAACCTTCATTACAGAAGTTTGGAAGGCAACTGTGAATGACACAAATTAATACTTAATTTACTTGATCTATTGTGACACAAAGGTTCTTGCCAGACTCCTTGGCTTGAGTGGGAACCCTCCTCTGGTCGCCTTTCTTTAGTCCTTCCTGGCAGAAGGGTGCTAATGACCCTCAACCGGTGTGAGCTGCAGGGCTGTGTCGGTCGTAGAACGGTTTGGGTTGGAAGGGAGCTTTGAAGGTCCTCAAGTCCAACACTCCTGCAATGAGCAGGGATATCTTCAACTTGGTCGGGTTGCTTAGAGCCCTGTCCACCCTGGTGTTGAATGTTTTCAGGGATGGGGCATCTACAGCCTCTCTGGGCAACCTGTGAAACCTGTGTTTCACCACCCTCATTGTAAAAAATGAATTCCAATGAGTGGTTGGATGTCCCTGGAGCCCAGGCTGGTGTCCCTGGGTATGAGGAGATCACTCCCAATCTTTACTGTGTACATGATGCCCTTTGTGCAGTTGAAAGTTTTGCTCTGATTTCTGTGTTATGCAAAATGAGATGACATATGGGTTTCAATTATGTAAAATTGAAGCTAAACACACTGAAAAAAATAGGGTAACTTTTTTTTTTTTTTTTTTTTTCCCCAAGCCTTGAAGGAAATAGATTCAATACCCCCTTCAAAAATCAGATTATACTGTTATATACTAACTTCTCATTACGGCCAGTAATACATAATTAGATATCAGAATCCTTATAATTAAAGGGGGACAATCCTTGCTACTCTTTCAGATCCTGCCAGCAGTGCTAGTAAGGACAACCCATGGCAGTAGAGCTCTTGTGTCCTCTAAGTTGTATCATGCATACAACAAATAACAAAATGTTTTATGCAGAGGATGTGCTGTTTCTAAAGCCCATGAAGACTTGTTTCCAAACTGTGAGAATGCATGAGGACTGTGTACGTAATACTTGCACAAATGTTGCATAAAATTCTTTGTTATAGGATAGATTATATACAAATTGGAGGTTTAGCAAATCAAGTTGAAATATCTTGGGTACTAATATTAAAAAATGTAAATAGCTAAATCAATGTCATTATTACAGCAAGTCCTAGCTGAGGTTAAATGAAAGTCTTTCAGACTGTGAGAAAAAGAAGATAGAAATTATAATTTATATTAAGCAAGGGCTTGAAGAGGTTCCTACCTCAACACTAATTTCAAAAAATCAGAGACACCCTTAAGAACTTTTCTTGCACCCTTCTTGCATCATCTGCTTGTCTGACAGTGTTTGGCCTCTAAAACTGTAGTAGTATCATATTTATAATAAAGCAGGCCATACAATGTCTACTTTCTATCACAAATGCATGAATGTCTGTAGGCTTGAGTCCCATTACTTGCACTGTGTTTCTGGACTTTCAGTGTTAATCTGCAGTATTCATTGGGTTTGCCAGATAAAGGAGAGATTAGTGTATCAACATCAGTTAGGTTTCATCCCATGTGGAGAAATTTGAAGTTAAAAATTGAAAGGAAAGGTTGAGAAAAGACTGGCTGCCACACATGTATATATACACACTTCCAGAAATATCTCTGTTAGTAACCAAGGCCTAGATAGCACCTATTTTGAGCTGCCAAGAAGTCTAGCATGTACTGAAATAAAGCAATATATTTAGATATATCACATCAGAACAAAGACCTAAAATATTTATGCCATTGAAATACCCAAATCCTCTCCTTACTGAAAGTGATACTATATACACAGTCTGCCAGCTGTGCAGTGTGAGTTTCCACTGACACCCCAAGGTTCACACAGACAGGTATTATAAAATTATAAAAATATATTTATATTTAAATAATTTCCCATGTTATGAAATGATATATCTCTACATGGATAATCTATACACAAACATGTACACACCCACATGTATACATAGACAAACACAAAGTTGAAACAAGTAAAGAGAACTGGGAAGAACCCTCTTGTTCACTTAGAATGAAATTAAGCAACATATAGG
>VXBZ01008466.1:290-45692 GCA_013399135.1 Heliornis fulica | reverse complement strand
AAAATAAATTTATATTATATAAATGAGATATATTATGTATAAATAGATAATATTTTCATGCCTTGGCCACTGCTGGGGCCTTATGAAATAAAAGCTGAACCACCTGGCTGATGTTGAACGTGCAGGGGAAGAAATCTCATGGAGGTTTCTGTTCATGCCCTGTCTTACAGAGTTCTGGTATGATACTGATGTAATTATTACACACCTTGCTGACATTCATGAAAAGTGTCTCCATATGCTGTGGAGCAGTCAACTACCAAAATTTTGGTGGCTGTAGGATCTGACAAAGAACAATACTGTACATACAGCAATTGCTAAAGAATCTTAGTCCCTTTGAATCAGTTAAATAAATTTAATTGTCAGAGATTTAGAGAAGCAGCTGGAGTTAAAGCCATGTGTCTTCTTCCCTTTATTTTCTTCCCTTCTTCACTCTGCATATTTTTCTCTCTGACTTTAATTGCTGTATGTTTTTGTTTGTTGTAATGTGTGTCATATTAATCAGTGCAGAAGAGCTACTGTGTTTAATATATGGGCATGCAATCACTGGGAGAATATTTTCATCTGTTATTGTGTTTAATACTTTTTTCTTATGCTGACACAATTTGTTTGGTTTGATTAAAAAAAAAACAAAGATAAAAACAGAGGAAAGATGAAACTGCTTATTAAATAATAAATGGGTATGTTGACAGCCCTTTGACACTTAGAGAAAGGAATACATAAAGAATTTTTAATGAAAATACAATACTAGCAGGATATAAACATGATATTTTTGAAATAAATGACAGGTACTTAATCCATTAGGTTAAAAAATGCTTTGGTTAACACTTGAGGGCTGATAAAGCTATTTTTTGGCTACCATGTCCAGAGTGGTCTGTAAATGGAACAGAAATTGAATCTTAATCCCAAAAATTTGCAAGTAGTTTTCCTGGCACAGCATGGTAGTAGATTTTAGGTGGAAATACTAAGGAAATAGAGGGCTTGTTTGAGTTCTTACTAGGTCTAACAATGAGTTCTAAAAAGCTCTGAAGCATCAGAAGTTTTAAGTCATGAGTTTCTTGAAACCCCATGTGGGTAACTCTGTGTTACCCCATGTGTCTTATTCTGTTTCAAATGTAAATAATTCCTCTCTGTATCTTAAGGGTTTAACATGTTGTTCCTGATGTAGTCAAAGCTCTTACGTGTGGACATAGAGACTTTTAGATAACATGGGTGCAATATGTTCCCCAATTTTACATGAACTAGTCAGCAACAGTCCAAAAATAAGTCCTTGTATCTTCATACCTTTCGCCAGAAATTGATCTGAAGGATATGTTTCAACCATCACTCCTCTTTAGACAAGAACCTGTTCTAATTTCTTTACTAAACCACCTTTCTTAACCACTTTTTATTAATTTATTCCGGTGCATTTGTTGCCTCTTTTCCATGTTAATTATTCTTTTCTGTGGTGCTTATCCTTCTGATCCAGAGACCCATCTTAATCACTCTTCACTTTCATTTTACCAAGCTAAACAGGCCAAAATGTTAGTGTTCCCTAGTAGTACTGGTGTCTCTAGCCTCCTAATCATCTCAGCATCACTCCATCTTGATTTTATATTCTTTGAAAAGAAAGTTGTCCACCTGGAGAAGTTCAGTGACACTTTGTAAAATAACAGTAATTTGCCACAGCTAGGCTGACTCCACCTGGTATATCCTAGGGCCATAACTGTGCTTTCCATGAAGGCATTGCACCAGGATGCAAAATCCTCAGTCTAAAACTGATCAACGGTTTAAGACACACTGGTTCTTTTCCTCCCTATTTAATATTTCCCTACTGATGAACTTCCAGGTTATAGCAGAAATACTTGCTATGTCCTGACTGTGGGTCCTTGCACCATGCTCTATATAAATTCTGTTTGTTTCCTAGTACATCATTTCTTCCCATCTAAGTAGACAGTCATTTAACAATACAATGTTTTCAATTATTGTACCATCAGAAAACGTCACCATATTGTGGTCATTAATGATGACTGTTTATTGAAGAGCTCCACTACACCGACAATTGTTCTTTTCAGAGCAACTCATTATTTTCACTCAGCTTCTTACCTGACTCTGATTTTTGTAGCTAATTCCCTGTCTTCATGTCAACTGATGATTTCTCATGGAGTGAACACATGAAAATTTGTTGGACTCAACTTTGGTCATATGTTCTCAGTTGTTAAAATCAGCTGTCTTTTGAAGAAGGGATCAGGCATGATTTATCTTTAATGAATTAATGTAGGATTTAAAAAAATTCATTTAGCTTCAAGCTTTAATTTTTTTAAGGTCACTATGCCACTAATACTATTGAGTTGTTGCACAGTCATTTTTCTTGTCTTTAGCTAGAAGTTTTACGTTTACTATCATGCAGCTTATGTCCCATTTTAATTTATTAAACAACAGTGTAGATGTTCGCCTTGGATTTCACAATATCCTTTTTTAATATACACATTGTGCAATTATCATTGTCTCACCCTACTGGGAATCTAGAAATGCCTTTTCTTTTTTTTTTTTTTTTTTTTTTTTCTTTTTTCCCTGTAGCTAAGTGAATGTTAGATTCCTCCTTTCACATCTTATCCTCTGGCTAAAGATAATTTTGTCTGCTGCATTCCTATATTCCTATTCTTTTTTTCTTCTTTGAGCCCATCCACTGGTTGTCTCCACCATTTTAAATGGTGAGATTTTTATGGGTTCTTTCTATTCAATTTTTTATTTCTGAGAAGGAGTGCAGTGAACATGGATGGGATGCCTCTGGTCTGGATCCATAAAACACCGTGACTTTGCTATGGTTGGCATTATGGTGCATCTAGAGGATCATCTGGTCTTCATCGCAGTGTAGTCCATGAAGATCATATAGCTTCTTGCTCTCTGGATTGCATTAAAATTCTTGCTCTCCAGATTTCATTAAAAATCAGGGTCATGCTAGCCTGCCTGAGGCTTAACTACAAAACTATTTTCTTTTTTTCAGACTAAATTTATGGATAAGGTTTTAATCTAGATGTTAGAGTTTTCTCTCAGGAAAGTGGGACCAGATAAGAAAGGATTCTGAGGTTATCTTTGATAGCTACTATTTTTTTTGAGTGCTACTTTCCAAACATTTAGATGTTCATATTTACTTAGTGGGTATAGAAATGCTACAAAAACCACGATAATGACTCTGAAAGCTTTCTGGTTTCTGCTTGAACAGACTTTCAAGTAAATATTGTTATGAAAACATTTCTTTCTGATTTCCCAGTTAGTAACTTTCAGTCTCTCTCATGCCGTCTGCTGTCTTCTGAGATTTTTAGTTCCCAAGCCGTTTCAGGTTACTCTTTGCAATACATTGTCTTTAAAGCTTCCTTCCCAATTTCGAGACCAAGTTCTGCTCCAGCAACCCTAATTCACCGTGTTACAGTAACTGCTACATGCTCTTTTGTATGCTCTCAAGTTTCTCTGCATATCCTTACTGGTTTTGTCTCATTGGATTGCTAGACAAACAGAAATTCATCCTCTCAAGAATCATGTGGAGTTTGTTCCATTATTTATAATCTGTTCTTGTAGATGGGTGTTACAGCAGACACTGTCAATTTAAAGCCTGAAAATCGGATAACATGGGTCTTGTGGGGAGATCAGCTATGCATATCCACAGAAATATACCATGTATCTCTTTGCTGTCCTGTCTTTGTACAGCACTGGGAACAGAACTGGAAGGAAAAGTGCTTTTTGATGAGGCCTTATTCAGGTATGTGGAGCCCTGTGGGCACAGTAATATCTTAGAGCCTCAACAGAATAGAGCTAGGGCCACAGCATTCAACTCTCCTGTGTGCCATGTTTCTCTCTAAGGACTAATAATAGCAGGACACCAACAGAGAGTGTAGTGGAACAACCGACAACAGCATGGAAACTAATGCAGTGGACTTTCTCCCACATTTAAAACAGACCTTTTATTTTTCCTCTTGCAGTATAGCTCCACCTGACAGCTTTTCTTTGACATGTTTGTAGATCAAAGTTACTTTATTTTCTGACTGGAGACATGATTTGCTCATGTACTTTTTCAACTCTCACTGAGCCTAGTTGTACCAGGGTAGTCATCTCTGTGTGCTGTCCTCTGGGCTGCCCTCTGCTATATTTGACTTCTAAGTCATTAGCTAGTTTCTGTGTTCAAGTCTTCATGTTTGAAGGACCCTATTTTGTTGTGAAAATAAATAAATCTGTCAGCCGTGACAAGAAATGTGTTGTTGAGCAGAATTCTGTGGTGGCCATTCAAGGTCTGTAGTCTTTAGAAATCATGAACAAGAACATTAAAAATCTCTGCCTTAGTGCCCTTAGAAATCTCACCTCAACTTCTTACCACTGTCATATACCTGGTAGCTCTTTGTTAGCATGACTTTTAAAAGCTTTGAACTAAACAGGAAGTGAACTTTTAATCAAATTTTAGATAAATGATATGCTATATGAAATGATAAACTTCATGCCTTCAACAATGGTTTCAATTTTCATATGAGATGGGACTGAATATTGAACAAAGTTTCAAAACTAAACGTACTGGATATACTTATAGTGAGAAATTCAAGTTCCCCTCAGTACAGGTAGAACATAGAACTTGAAAGAGTCCAGCACAGGGCCACCAAGATGATGAAGGGTGTAGAACACTTTCCTTATGTGGAAAGGCTGAGGGAGCTGGGTCTCTTCAGCTTGGAGAAGAGGAGACTGAGGAGTGATCTCATTCATGTTTATAAATATGTAAAGGGCGACTGTCAGGAGGATGGAGACAGAGTCTTCTCAGTGATGGCCAGTGATAGGACAAGGGGCAATGGGTCCAAGCTGGAGCATAGGAATTCCGATGTAAAAACAAAGGAAAAACTTTTTCACTCCGAGGGTGACAGAGCACTGGAACAGGCTGCCCAGAGAGGTTGTGGAGTCTCCTTCTCTGGAGACATTCAAGACCAATCTGGACATGTTCCTGTGTGATTTAATCTAGGTGATCTGCTCGTGTAGGACTGGATGATCTTTCGAGGTCCCTTCTAGCTCCTAGTGTTCTGTGTGTGAATAAGTGATTAAACAGACATCAACAAAAGGTGAACAGGGAGAAGAGAATGGGAGAACTTCTAAGGAAAGAGAGTTAGAAAATAGAAAAATGTCAAAGAGAGGGCAGACAATTATAAGTAGGATGCCAAAGGATGTCTGAAAAGAGGCTGAGAGCTATGTTATGATTGCATGAAACCAGTCTGTTCCTAAGAGATACTGCAAAGAAAATAGAAGTTACAAAGGGAATGTCCAGAATGAAGGATGTGATCAGGTTCCAGAGATGTATGTAGATTTGAATCTAGTTGGTCAGAGAGGAGTGTAAAATGGTTTCTCTATATCTGGAAAATTTGGCATTATCCAGGAAAATTTTCCGTTGTCTTCTACCAAGCAGTCTGCAGGATGTATGGGTTTTAAGTAAGAAGAAAGTTGTAGAGAAGCTGTAGGCCAAATGAAATCATAGCAAGTATGGGATAAAATTCTTATAGCATTTTGTATCCTTCAATTGTCGTTCATTAAGTTGTTGCCAGAAAACAAGTAGTAGAGTTTTGAAAAGAAAAAGGATGATTTTATTGGAATTGAATGAGAAAATCTATACTGAGATTAAATAAAATATTCACAAATATTATCAGTTATGCAGAAACACAAGAAGTTATGAAATGTGGTGAGTCATACTTTAGACTTCACTGTGATCTTATCAGGGGCATATCATAAAAACACTGCTTTCACAGGAAATCAACCTTTTTCAAAGTCTATGAGACTTTTAGGAATGGACACCAGTGAGCACTCCCAGGATAGTCAGCGAGGTGGCACCTATATAAACACATGAAACACAAGCACATACAGGTTGTTTATTTTCCAGAATCTGCCTTATTTCAAATAATCCTTTTTGGTTTACACAACTAAAAGCTTGACTTCTGTATGGGAATACTGCTGTCTTTGCTTACTGTATTTGGGCTGTGGTGCATGGTAGTACTCATATGTGTGAAAAGCTTTAGGGGGAAATCTAAGATGAACACATGTATTTTGCACTAGTTTCAGAAAATCACCAGGTTCTGTTGACTCATTAGTTTAAAATAAATGGCTTTGGGTTGAAGTATGCTCTTGAAAGATCAAAATTAGTTGTATTTTTAATCATACCTTTTAAAATAAAATCATCCTACAGCTGAAGTGGATTGAGATAGATACATCTGCTAAGCTGTTGCTAAAATAATAGAGTTAAGCGGAGATTATTCTATTGTCAGTTCTGGGAGATGCCCATCTCTACTCGGTTTCACTTTCAAGCCTGCTTCCATTAGAGTTAAATAAGTAAATCCATAGGAAGGGATATGTGGATTGTGACACCCAGTACTCCCAGGCTGCAAAGTTGGACGCTGGGGTGCCTTTTATGATCCTTAAGTTGCTTCCATAGGAAACATGGGCTGTCATATCCCTTGCGTTCATCACAGTGTCTGTGAGAAATGTAGAAGAACAGCTGGTAGAAAACAATAGAGAGATCTCATCTGAGATTTTCTCCTGTTAGGTATCTCTCTGAAACCACTGTTCAAAACCAGAAATCATTTCCAGTGCTGACACGCCTGAGATGTGCAAGTGAGTACAGAAAACGGATCACTCTTTTTCTTTAAAACAGACACCAGATGGGCTTCTGTATTGACCTCTTCCATAAAATGCTCTAGATTTGTTCAGAACATCAGACATTCGTATTTATAATTCCAGATACAGTATTCATATTGTATTTCAGTTTCTTGGTATTGGGATAACTTTTATTTCAAATGAGAAGGATTAAGCAAATAAATCTTCAGAGGGAGATAAAGCATCTACAGGCATTTCCAATGGTCCACATTGTAATTAAGCAAAGTATAATAATAGCCACCAAAGGATCTAGAATTAAGAATATAGTCATAATTGCATATACAACAGGTATAAATTAAATAAGTAGATAAATTAAGCCTGAAATAATCAATGCTTCAGACAAAGGTAGGGAGCACAATTAATATATCAGATGATAGATGTAGAGGAGTGTTGTTCACAGCACAAGCAAAGAAGAAAGTCTTCTGCAGCTAAAATGTATATTATAGCACTCCCCTACAGTATGCAAAAAGGTCTGGGTGTAGCCACCTCTCCAGGTTCAAAGGAAGACTTTGAAGTGCTGCTTGTTAAGTTGAAAGGCAATTGAAAAGCTATCTATCAAGGAGTGCTGAGCTTCATTGCATACTGTATATGACAGTAAACTGGGAAGAAAATGAAAGGAGGAATCAGCATGTTAACAGTTGGTTAAATGAGCTGGTAGTCTGCACTAGCAAATGTTGACTGGTCATTGAAAATGATTAAACAAAGCAATAACGCAGAAAAGCAATCAGAAAACAAAGAAAGGTCATGAGAAGAAAGGCAAGCTTTTCAGTGGCACTGTGTATAATAAAAGACATTGAAGTAAAGGACCCTTTGGGATCTAGGACCCAATAACAAAGCAGGCAGAAGTGGGTGAATGTAGAGCTCCAGAGATTGTACTCAGTAGAGATTTGATTTTCATGTAGGCACAGCTCAAAAGAATGATTGGGAGGTAAATGCCTCTCATAATGAAGACTATTTTCATAACTGTACTTGCAAAGTAAAATAAACAAGAGCTTTTGTGACCTCCTTCAATCTGTTTCCATACTGCCTTCATAATTTCCATTTCTTTGGTGGCTCTATTTCCTTTTACACATGCATGCACAGTTTTTCTTTCCTTCCATTTCACCATAACACTGCAAATATTTCTAATAAAACGGAGGTGTTGAAGTGTAAAAGCTGTTTACCTTACCTCTCCAAAGGAACTCTGTATGTCCTAGCTGGGTTTAACATGATGAATGAATATTTTTTGCACCGTATATTAGCACGCCACTTCCTCTTTATCCAGTTTACACCCATATTGCTTACAGTAAAGAGCCAATATTTGAGAAGTTTCTGTCACTGGGTACTGCCACTTTAGCAGTCATTCCTGCATGGCTAAATTGTATTAAAAATTGAAAATTCAGCTTCACTGGACTTGACATTTTTAGGAGCAAAGTAATACCTTCTGAATCCAGGCTTCTTTGTTGAGTATTGAAAGCAGAAACTCATTTAGAGGCACAAACTGATAATCTTTACAAATCCTGTACATTTTTTTGTGAAACCTGCAGGCAGTATTGGAAGGTAATTGTGGGGAGGGCTCCATTTTACAGACATGGATTTGTCTGAAAAGGTTCTCAGTCAATGTTTCATCCACAGTGATAAAATAAGCAAGATCAAAAGGGTATTTCACAACTTGTATTTTGCTTCCACAAAATTAAAATTCCACAGGGGAAAGGGGCAACAGAATCCATATGACTAGTACAGGCCTTTAGATGACTTTATTAGAATAGCTGTTCATTTCGCTTGGCTGCTTCAAATAAATTGTTACATCTTTAAATATATTTCTTCTAAATACCGTTATTGACATTGTACGTTAAATGAGGGAAATGCTCAGTCTACCATAAAAGCTTAGAAATAGGATCAGAAAAATCTGGTTTAGTATAATATATCAATTAATTAATTCACAACTTTCGCATTTGTGTGGAAATTAAATTAATTCTTTAGAACAGCTAAGGATATATGCAAAATCAGAATCATGTCTTAATAGGGCTTCCACACAGATCACTTATCTGTACTTTAACATTACATGCTGTGAGAAGGTAAAATCTTTTTAAAAATCCTTTAAGGCTGAATTTTGTTCTCATGATTAAGCCTATAGACTGAATTATAAAGTGAACAATCTACCAACTGATCTCAGTGCTTTGTATTTTCCTTTAGATAGAAACAGAAGAGACTTGATTTTATCAATCACTAGGGAAGTCTATATAGTCACAGAGGTAGACACTGCTCTAACTCAGTAGTAGTAGTTGATATGTGACACATAGGCTGTGTAATCTTACCTTCCTAGGAAGATTTTCTCTAAACATTTGGTAGCAACTAGATAGTGGGAAGTGGCACCACTCAGTATAACAACTTGAGAAAAGCAACTTGCAGTGTTTGCCTGGTTTCAGTAGGTTTTGTATAACCAGAGATTATCAAGACATTTCTCGTACTGTCTTCTCTCAGGTGCATTTCAAGCAAGAATTTTTCTCGTTATTTATTTTCATATGTAAGCTTAACTGTGCTTTTTCAAAGTTCTTGCCTTCTTTTTATTAGCAAATTTCATTATACAGTGTTCAAGAAGGACAGAAGGACCTTGAATACAGCAAAAGGGCACACAGCACCATTCCAAAGATACAAGCTACTTGCCACATGGAAAAGTCCCTTAGGTTCTTACATTATATATATCACCATTTACTGCCCTTTTATGTAGACATCTAGGAGGAGTTCATCCCCAAGAGTCTGGGAAAAAAGTCTATAGAAAAGGTATTCCTTCACTTTTCCCCTGTTCATGCTGAGATGATTTGAACTAGCAGGAAGACCTTTTCTAAAGGGTCTTTTCCTAAGGTTAACCCTTTCTCAAAATCTGTATCTATCTACACTGTCACCTATATAAAATAATTCTTTTAATGTATTTAAACAGGTTTTTCTTCATAATATGCAAAATCCTCAAAAAGATAACAGAAAATGCACCTTGAAATCCTTCTTCCTCTTTGTCTGAAATCTGGGTCACCATGTCTGTATTTCTCTGCACTCATGATATCCTGGAAGATGTGTCAATGCTCTAAAATATTATAGCTAAAGATAATCTGTCTGGGTTTTTCCCTAAGATCTTGATTCTGTTGAAGTATATTGCTCTTCTTCTATTTCTGGAAATTGAAGCAGGATAGCAGCCTCTTATCACTTCTTCAGAGAGGAGAAAGGGCAATCAAGTAATTTTTACACTATAGTTTTTCTGGGTTTTGCAGAACAGAAATATAGTCAATTCTATAGATTTTTTCTTTTCAGTCAGCTACAAATATCACATAGAAAATTCAGTGTATCATTCTTTCTCCAGAAAACAAATAGGAAGGGCTCAGAACTGGTGGATTCAGAGTATCTCTGAAGGCATACTTTCCAAGAGGTGAAGCAAGCAAGTTTGCACAGCCACTGATTTTTATTTTTTTAGGTAGCTGTTTTCTATGAGAGATGATTTAAAAACCCACTAAGGTGATCTTTGTCTATTGAGCTTTTAATCCCTATAGCCTCTGCTAGCCTTTTGCTATGCTGTATGGTCTCAGATGCAGAGCTGGTGCTCAAACTCATTTTCATGAACAAAACCTTAGAACTCTTCAGCAAATCATACTGGGAGAAATATACATAAAGGTTCAGAATACTGTAAAAGAACTACAACCCACAAAATAAAATGGAGAGATCATTTTATTAGCTGTGATCTGCATCTCAGAAATGTTTGTGTGATCACACTATTTAAAAAAAATCTACGATGAGTTGATATTCAGATGATTTCCTTCAGAAAGATCTATTGAAGGATGAAAGGTATTCTTTTAAAAGCAAAATAATTCACAGGATTTTATTTCTAAGCCAACATCTGTAACCTTGCAAACACTCATTCTAGATTTAAAATATCAATATCATTAAAAATGAACCCTGGCATTTCTGTTAAATTCATTACATCCTCCTTTTTTTCCTTTGTAAGTTTCTGGGTTTTTTTTTGTGGGTTTTTTTTTTTCCGCAGCTCTTCAGATATGAGTCATTTATCTCTAAAATAATTTTATAAGTTATCTTTATTTTTGCAATATTTTACTTCAGGAACCAAATATAGCTTTGGAGTTTTGTGAAACTCAGTTAACGAACTGAACTTTATAAAAGAGTTTTTTATGACAGTGGTAAGAGAGCATAATCAGCATCTAAAAAAATCCCCAATTGAAGGACCAAATATTTGTAAATTCTGCAAAATTTGAGTCTTGCAGTCCTGTTTTACCTCTGAGTGATTCAATAAAAACAAACATAAAACACCTTTTAATGCTTTCTAAATCAAACCTTTTTTTAAGTTTTGAAGATTCTGTTCTATTCTGGAAGACTTCATCAGCAAATAGAGTGAAGCACAACACTGAATTGACAAATCTTTATGCAGAGATAGAACTGAAAATGCCTACTAGGGGCTGTCTAACCTGACAGGTACTGCTTTTGCAATGACACATTCCTTAAATGGTTCATACTAATAGGAGATAGTCTTGGAGCTAAGTTTGCAGTTGCCTTTGCAATTTGTAACAGAAAGGTCCAACTCGATTGCCAATAGTAAGGGGACATGCTCTCTGTAAAGAGCATGGTATAGGAATTTCTAGCAAGTGGTGGTTTTGCTAATAGAATATTTTTTGCCTACATCCATTGTTCTTTTACAGCAAAAATGGTTATACAAGGAATTTTAGGGAACTTGCTACCCAGTGAAATGAAGATTTTTTTTCCTCAGGAATTAGATGCTCAGTTTCCAATGAAATCTGATTTGATTGTGACATCTCATTTCTTACAGAATGTAACAGTTTTCTAACACCATATTCACACAGCAAAATTGCCATGGTGAGTAAAGTACATCCATTCTACTGAATGACATGCTCTTTGCCCAAAACAACCATTGCAAGTTAGTTTCAGAATTTGTGAAGGAAAATACTGATTATTGTCCCAGCCCAGCCCATCCTACATAGATCAAGGCAGTCTGGCTGTATCTCTGCTCCAAGTATTGTTACATGTTAGGAGTGGATCTGCAGTGCAAAAACACTTGGTGTTTTGGGCCTGACATCTGCACTGTGCAGAGGTTAAGGGGTTTTGCTGCCTTCTTGCTTGGTCCTGTGCACTGGATCTCATTAATGGCACAGGTGACTGAGTTACTGTGGTCCCAGACCATATTCGGATATGTCAGGGAGAGTAATGAGTGGGAAAGGCTGGGAAATTCACTTCAAAAGTCCTTTCTCTATCTGAGCTGAAACAATATGTCAGGTATAACCTACAAGTAATTTGTGGGATATCCGCTCTGACAGATGGTATCTTTGAAATGCATTCTGCCTCTGACATAGTCCTCGCCACGCATCACCAGCAGTGAAGCTGCTTCAGGTTCTTTGTGGAAGAGAGCGTGAAAAAAATGTAAGCAAACAGTGCATTACCAGTGCAGTACCTCAGAAACATTCCTGACGTCTGTGGAATGCTGCAGTTCTCCCAGTTCCTCTCAGCACCTGTAGGTAAAGTTGCGTCACATGGCAGCGGTATGCTACCTGTGGTACCCACAAGTGAGTAAAGAACCAGAGCTTGTGCTTGCAGGAGTTAACAATGCTGTGAAATTTCTCTCCGCATCCTAGACTGTGTTAGTAGTATTTCATGTATGCTGTGTTCTGTTTGGATACAGCAGAGGATTGAGCAGAAAACTTATTTCTGTGGAGAAGTAGTGGGATGCTTGCAGTACTTGAAATTGTTTCAGATGAAAGACGTGATTTACACCTTGAGCATCATCAAAGATGCTAAGCACATTTTATTTCTTGTCACTAGCAGCAAAACTATTTTTTTTACTCAAATGAAAATAAGCACTAAAGTCAGGAAGTGTTGGATTTTTTAACCTCCAAATTGGCATTTCCTGGCTTCCTTTAACCAATGGAGGAAATGTCACATCAGGCCAGCAGAATTCACAAAAAACCCTGCATATTTTATTTGGTGGCTGTTTCCTTGATTCAGAAAAAGTTATTTGATGGGCATGTTGTTTTTTTTTATTGAAGTTAAATAGCAAGGTCCTAAAGGTCTGTCAATCTCACACTGGAACAGAAAGCAGTCTTTCTGCTTTTAGCATCAAAAAAGTATTTGCTTTCCTAAAAAACAAAGACTAAGATTTTCATCAAGGATTACCAGAAATTTGGATATAGTGAATGATGTGCAAATTCTGAAATGCCACTTCCTTTTTGTGAATTTCCTTTGTAAACAATAAGGATTAAGTTTTATGTCAGTGAAAGACATGGACTATTTTACCACATCAGTTTACCTGAGTTTCTGCTTACTAAGGGCAGAATCTATCATCTTACAATATGAGTGTATAATAAAAATATGAGAAAGAAAAACTTTTGGTTAAACATAGGTTGAAACAGTAAGTCTGATTTAGAGAAATGTTTTGTGGAAGGAATAGCTTCATTGCTGAAATAAAATGCTTATGGCATTGTTGCTAATACAGTATAGTGAAAACAAAAAATAATCTAACCCCCAAACAAACAAAATACTGGCATATACTGTGCTAAAGAGCTTTAGATGCCAGGACCCCATCTTAGGCAATTCTTGCAAAATACAGGAAAATGTATTTGAAAGCACTGGATTTTTTGTCTTTCTATGAACTGGAAAAAGCTGAAGGAATAAATGAATCTCTTTTTAATTAAAGCAATAGCAATCTTCCTTCGTAAGGCTGCTTTTAAAGAAAGAATTACAATACAGGAGAAGGGAGAGCTATAGTCAAGAGCAGTTTAATGTAATAATAAATGTGCTAAACTATTGACCGGCTGCTCTTATATGTGGTGTTTTTGTTTTCCAGAGACAGTTGTTTTAAATCATTTATTACCTGTTTGAAGAAGTTAATGAACAGCATGAAAAGGGGACACTTTTGTTCTTTCCTTTTTTTCCTTCCATAATGATGTTTACTGTCTGGCACAATGATTATTCAATTTTCAGAGATGTTCACCACCTTCTGCTGCTGATTAAATTCCTGTTTGGTTTCCCTGCCAAATCTGCTGGGTTAAATTAACAAGCTCTGGCTGCTTTAGTGGGAATGACCTGCACTGACCTTCAGCTTGTACAAAATAATAATCTTTTCAGCGATTTATTGATTCAGTGCTCTTTATCTTCTCTTAAGGAAATGTGCAATAGAAATGTTTGCCTTTACCTTGCCTGAATTTGCAGACATGCTTTGCTTGTTTCATTGCGCCAGAGACTTTGGCTCTTGATATATAATAGCTTTGCACTCTCTGCTATTATTACACTTCATTTTCTTCAGAAGAGTCACTGGAACTTGATTGCTGTAAGGACAAAACTTCACATGATCCTTCAATATAGAATAGGTCTCAGTCTTGAAAATTATCCATATCAAAGGACCAATTTAAGAAATTAAAATCTTTCTTTTCTTTCCAAAGTAAATTCAGTTTCTATTGAATTACTTTCTTAATTCATTTGTGTTGTCATTGCCAATCAAGTAGTGAGGAAACTGTAGAGAAATGATGTTAGGAGCAGATATGAAAATGATATAAACTAAAGTGAGTTTTAGCATCTCATGTATTAATTCTACTTCCTCTGCTATTCAAGTTGATTTAATAACCACTGAGTGGAGAAACTACTTTGGAAGTCCAGAGAAATATAAGTACAAACTCTCCTTTCCTATTTAGCCTGGGTTGTTTTACAGTCCTTGAACTGTATGTGTGGCACGTGAATGGCACCTTAACCAATGAATTCTGATAGCACAGCATTTGTGATCTGCTGTGGAAAATAGTGCTCTAAGAACACAGATAATTTGAGCTAGCATCTGTGAAATAAAGTAAAATACAGTTGTTGAAAACAAAGAATCTGTCCAAGTTGAAATGGAAATAGTGGTAGATGTTGAGATTGGACAGCTTTACTCTTTGAGATTATGACTTAGTTCTCACTGCCTATTGCAGTGTCTTAAATGTCACCCTATTTCTAGAAATGAGTGGTTGATATGGACAGGTGTGAGAGACTGCCCATCAGCCAAGGAATCTACATTCCTCTCCTGAGATTTAACAAGGTATTTTTCCAGCTACTACCATACCAGTTTCATAGTTTATATTGAGCCCAATGGAATTCATGTAGAATAACCTAAACCTTTTCAGTTGCCCCAACACAGACCACTTTGTCATTCATGAAAATAGAATCCAGGTCTTGTGCTCAAATATTTTACAACCTTTGCAGACAGCACCATTAAAAGAGCACATGTAACTGGCTATATACCCGTTGGCTTCTGAAAACTTCTTTGCTAGCCACTGTTTCTATGTTTTTTATATCATAGTTCAATCTTTTGTCTATATTTTAGTTTAATGTGAGCACTCCAATTGTGCCTTTACAAGATCACAGAATCACAGAACATTAGGAATTGGAAGGGACCTTAAAAGTTCATCTAGTCCAACCCCGCTGCCCAAGCAGGATCACCTAGATTAGATCACACAGGAATGTGTCCAGATTGGTTTTGAATGTCTGTGACAGATCACTGTTCCAGTGATCTGTCACCCTCACAGTGGAAAAGTTTCTCCTTTTATTCAGATGGAACTTTCTATCATCCATCTTGGACCCATTGCCCCTTGTCCTATCACTGAAGATGTGACATTTCGTCCTCTGACAATGCCTGGTTTTGTTGCCTTCAGGTAGACCTACTGTGTAGGGCTTGTGCTTCATGATCTCCAGTAGTGGACCTAAATTTTTATGCAGTGGTGATAAGGTTTCTGTGGGCAATCCTGCATAGATATATGACAAGTAAGTGTTTTACTATTTGACTATGCTTCTTTTAGTAATGTGTTTCCAAATGTATTTTCTAGCATTCTTATTCAACATCAACACTTGCACTTGTGATACAAGATCAAGCTTTCACTTACAGCAAGTAAAATGATACAGAGGGGAAAAACTTCCCTTAAAAGGAAGAATGTCAGCGTGCAAGAGGATATAGATTTAAAGACGGCCTACTGTGAAATTATTTAGTTACTAACTGTAGATAGGGAGTGGTCCAGTGTGGAGCCAGTAGTGGACTCGACAATCCTTATGGGTCTCTTCCAACTCAGTATATTCTATATTCTAAGTGTGCATCTGGGATATGGTGCAGCCTAATAAATGTGAAAGGCACAGGATGTTATCTTACTTCTGCAAGCTGTAAGCCAGTGCTGGAAGTGCAAGACAGTATTATAGAGTCTCACTGTCCAGGAGAGTTGGGAGCTATGACATGAGTAGCAGCGTGGTAGCCTGACACTTTAGCTGGTTGCTTCAGAGGTCCCTGCTGAGGACTTTCAGATGTTGTGATCGATAGCTCAAGCCCTTTGTGGTATAGCTGGTAGATATTCAGAAAGCCACTCTGATGAGTATCACTATACATCACGCTACAGTGAGCCTTATCTGTGACACTCTGTAATTACAGGTCTGAAGTCCAGAAGCCAGGCCTTTCAGCTACCTTTGGTAGGTCATAAATTGGCAATGGTAGGAATGGAAATTTTTTCTAAAGGAGTCAAAAAGTCTGTGGATGCAGAAAAACTGAAACTCTGTTGAAGCACTAAGCATTGCTTCATTACTTTGCTATTAATTTTCATCTTTTCATAGCATTAGATGTCACTTCACTTTTAAAAATACGGTTAATAGTGCTGTCTTCATTTGTAGATCTCAAAGCCCTTCAGTTGAATGTTGTTTTCTCCTTTAGACAGGTGGGAAAACTTAAAAAAAAAAAATTTCCCTTTATGCGTGGCTTTGGAGTGGATATTTTTCCTTTGTTGTCAGGAGGAAATTTTTAAAAATCGGCTTTGTTGACACCACTGCAATATTAAACCATTTTTAAGCTATTTCAGTAAATCGGTTCTTTGGTTTATCCCAGTTGCACAGCTTCAGCAAATCCTTTTTATGTGAAACTTAACGGAGAAATGGTTGCCATACATTTCAAGCAAGAGACAAGATGAGCACTTACAGACATCTTCTTAAGTGACCAATTGATTTGTTGGTGACACTGATGAAGGGCAGTGTCCCCTAGTAAAGAGAGATGAGGTAACCACATAATACTCTGATATCAGTGTTTTTGTGTTATCGTTGTCTGTGCACACCGATAAGAACCAGAATGGCCGTCTAAACCACACTTTAGTGCCTGTATTGATTGCTGGCTCTCAAACCAGCCCTGTTATGAATTGCCAGTTTATCACTTCAGAGGGAATGAACATCCCCAGACTCGGTGCTACAACTAGTCTGTAACGAGGGTCTTTTCAGATAAAAAAGCCAACATGTAAGATGAAAACAGAAATAAGAGCTAAGTTTTTCTAACCTTATGTATGTGAGAGAATCCGGACAGTATATACAGGTCATGGCGTTTACTGCATATACGTTGTCTGTTGTGACAGTGGCTGCACTCAAACAAGTTCCTCTGCAAAGCCATTTGGTTGTCTCACTCTGATACACCCAGGAGGATAATAGCTGTCACTGCACTCTCTAGGACACATTCCTGTGGATTAGAGCAGTAATAAAAGTCACTACTGTGCTCAAATAAAAATTCAGTGAGGCCCCAAGACTGTAGATCTGGGTCTGAGTTTTAAGTCTCATTTAAAAATTGTTGTGTTTGCCTGGGTTCTGTAGCATTCCACATGCTGCTTGGCTTGTTTTCTCTAAGTTTTATATAAAATGATTTGGCTTCTTTTGAGAGGACATAAAGTATACAACTATATTTTATTGATGACAACTTTTAGTTTCAAGAAGGGCTCTCTTTCCCTTGGTGCATTTGGCCGCTGAAACAGGTTAGTTGTATTTGCTTTATACAGGGCAATAAGTGGACAAAGATATTCTAAATTGATTGTCTGAGACTTGGTGCCTTAAATATGTATTGAGATTTCCAGTTAAATGCCTTGTTTTCAGCAGGAAAAAAGTTGCTTTGAAGTTTGGAGAGACAGCCTAAATAAGTGATGCTATTCAAAACCAGTCCTGCTTGACTTGTAAATTCATTCTTGATACTTTACTAAACAGTCTGATTTTTAGGTGCCTAATGCTTGTGACTATATCTGCTAAGTTTAATGGGAACAGCTAGCTGTTTGGCACTATCACTCTCAACATAAATTGGCATTTCCCTGTATGTCTTACCCATGAGTATTTCTGTATTTTTATCTCAATTATTGCTATTACCATTTTCCTATCCTTTTGCCATCTCTAGTCAAGAGATTTCATGTGAGTATTTGGGATTATGTTTTATGTATCAGCATATCCAACTGGCCAAGCATAAATGTTATTCCATATGAAAGCTTCTGAAATCACTGTGGAACTTTAAAAAAAAATGCTTTCAAATTCTAAAGTAGATCTAGGTCTATAAAAGTATCCATCCAGTAAATTATCCTATTTACTGACATTACAACATCCCTCATTGATCTCCTGGATAGTCTACAGGGGAAAACAGTTTTTTCCATGGGGAGTATCAAATCTTGAGTGAAGTGTTTTGAGGTGTCTTAGTGGGGTGGGATGCACTGGGGCAATGCATCTGTATTCTGACTGTGTGACTTTTGTGACCTTGGTCTGGAAGGCTAATCCTGCTGCACTACACATAAAGAAAATGAACAGAAACAGGTTGTTAATAATTGTTATTATCTTGAGTTTGAACTTTCTTATTAATTTTTTATTAGAGCCTTAATCAATCCTTTCCTTAATTTTAAAATATCATTGCTGTCTAAAAAAAAAGGTATCATGGCATCATGATGAAATAGGCATCCTTTCACCTGAGAGAAGATTGCACTTTCAGCAGATAGGAGCTGTTCCCCTTTATGTTAGTGAGTGATGAGTTACAGTTTCCTGTACGAAAGATTCATTGACTTCAACTTCGTGCCTCCCTATCAGCGGGCAGATGACAGGCTATCTCTCTCAAAAGTGTGTGATATAAGTGACAGGATGCCAAATTCATGGTCATGGGAAGAATTTCCTTTTCCTCCTGGGAATCATGGAGGCCTAACCAGCATTTTTTTCTATGACCAAGGGTGTTTGCATTGCTTAGAGGTGGACGTGCAGAGCAGGTGGCTAAACAAGGAGCCAGAACTTCTCAGTCTCCCTGTGTGGTCTGTGGAAAGAGAATTTAAGGCAAGGGGGCATTAGTTTGTTTCAGGATCATTTTGCAAGAACCTGCCTCTCTCTAATGATTGCTAAGGGAACCAGCTTCCAAAACACAGCATCTCAGCCGAGTGCTCACACTTAGGTAAGGGGTGCAATACACCTGATGCTATGTAGCAGAAAAAGATGGTTGGGAATCAGGTAATGTCTCAGCAAGTGACCGTGTGACTCTGGGTTCTGACACTTCTCACTAGGAGGAAATTAATTAGCTTCCTTTGGACCTTTAGCATGGGCCCTTGCCCTCTGTGCACTGATTCCTTTGACTTGCAGAACCTGCTAAAGAAGGAGCTGAAGGTCTCTTCTTGCTTCTGGCCTTGTCTGGTACACCCTCTACCCATCACACTCCACAAGACAGCGCTTTCTTGTTTCTCTGTGGGGACACACACCTGGACAGCACTGCTTATAATACTGAATGAGTAACAAGAAAATAATGTGTTCGATGTCAGAAATAAAAACCAATCAAAAGTTTGGCTTTAAAGCTGTCCTTGATTTGCTTCCTGACTTTGAGTCTTTGGGTATCTAAAGCTTGTCTTTGCTGCTGGGTGAGCTGGGTACAAGTGATTTTAAAATTAGTCCCAGGATTCTCATACCATTGCATGACCCTGGGAGAAGATGTCTCTAGAGACTCTCAGTCAGTAGGACTTCAGGCTTGCTGTGTCTACCAGAGAAGGGTGGTCAAACCAGAAACCAGCCAAAATGTGATTACTCGTTACGTGGAGAAAAGTCACTAAGAATAGAGTTGGCTTTTGCAGCTGCAAGTAAGTGGATCTGCAAGAATCTGCTCTAATGTGTGTTTCACTACTAAGGTACCTAGATCCTGGTACGCTGAATCCTGAAATTCAGCTTTGTTTGAAGAGTAGCTTCATTAACCAAATTGTAAAATAATTTCCTCACTTTTTTACAACTATGTGATAAACAACAACTGGGTGATAATCACACACAACAAATAAAGTGCTCTGTATTTCACAGAAGGAAGTTGAATGCAACTGTGTACTTTTATGCTGACTGTTTTTTCTTGCAATGTTATAGCTCCTGGCTTCCTAATATGTTCACTTTGCTTTGCACCAGTCTCAGAGCATTAAACAATAATAAACCCCAGATGAACAGGCTAGCTACGGATGCCCATATGCATTTTTCAATGATATGTCAATGTTAATATCTGATGTTAGATCTTTTAGGACAGGAACGTGTAGTTACTGGAAAGATGCATGCTCAAAAAAATCTCGAGTATCTGTGGGGTATGAATATTATTTAGAAAAGCCCCCAAAATGCTGTAAGTAACTTCAAGGGGCTGACTAATGAGTGGTGGGATGCAGCATATCATTATGGAGCTGTAAATGGATCTTAAAGCCCTATTTAGATCTTCCCAGCTCACACCCCAATCTGCAAGAAGCTTGACCATTGAGTTACCAATGGTTTATATTTTTTTCTTTGATTCCTGAAGCAAAGCTAAGGTACATTTCAATGGTGCAGTGACTAGTGCAGATGGTAACTGGCACCTGAAATGAACACAGTGAATGCCAGGCAGCTAAGAGAATGTGAAAAAAGCAGCGTATAAAGCTAGTATGAAATTAAACATGAATTCTGCAATTAAAAAAGGACTTAAAATTATGACCAGCAGCTGCCCAAACAAATGTTTCCATTAAAACAGAGAGAAGTAATGCTGACCTGCATCTCTGAGGAGCTTACAACTTGTTAACCAAATCTCCTTTTTGGTGAAACTTTCTTCATGCATATTTTACATTGTTAACACATTTATTCTTCTAAGCACCTAAACCCAATTTGATCTGCTGTATGGTATAACTAATGGCTTATCTGGAATTGAGACAAAACTAATCTTTCTATATTTATATATGGACTGATAGAAGACCTCATTTTGACAATGCAACATCACTAACACGCTTTAAAGCAAGGGAAGAAATATATTCTTGTGTTCACAGCAGTGATCAGAAATAACTGCATTTTTATAGTTCATCTTGCATGGAGGATGCTCCTGAGAGAAAATTGAAGATAAAATTTATCTTTGGAGGTGAAATGAAGTGGGACAAAAAGACGATCTCAGTTTCTCATTGTTTATTCTTAGTCATCAGGATGAAGTGTTGCCTGTTTATCACCAAAGCTGCTATTCTCTAGTGCTCTCACAGAGAAGGGAATGTGAGCTATACTTGAGGCGTGTTGCATGGCCACCAACTGCTCAATGATCCTTGAGGGAGTGAGAAAACAGACAAAACAGAACTGTGGTATTTTCTAAATACTTTCTACAAGTAAGCTTTGGACAGGACGGATTATAGAAATATGACAAGGTTATGCAGATTAGAACACACAATTTTGGTTGGTAGCCTGACAGTGATAAGTCTCAAATCTGATAGTTGAGGTAGACTTAAATATTATTCTGAAGTCTAGCTCCAACTGCTGTCCATCTCATAGTTAAACCCCCACTACCTGTCCATTTAGATTAGACTGGTCTTATGGCCCCTTTTCTACAGGCTTGACAATTCCTGCACTGTTTCAAATTCAGTTTGTTTTGATCATCTTAAGTGTAGCAGTTCTGTAATCAGTGATTCCTCAGTGCTCTGCTTCTGCTTCACATTTCTTCTTTATTTCCCTTTCTCTGTCAGGGAATAGCCTAAAAAGTACTCTACATGTTTAATGGGCCAGAAGATTGGGTATCAAAGATTCCACTGTTGACAATGACCATAGGTTTTAGCAGGAAGGCTAAACAGAACAGTCAACAACTACCTTAAGCTTGACCTGAAGTACCAGCATGGGTGGGTACTGGGTGTCCTTTTGAGAAGTTTCTTTTTGTGTCTTCCAGCACAACCAAGTCTTTATGCTTTTTCTGTGAAAGGTTCATCTTCTGTCTGACTTGTGTAGTCAATGTTATGCATGTTGAATGCTGTGAGAAAAAGCACCAAAGTCAAAAGTTTGGGCCAAAGGGAAGAGTAGGGAGTTTAAGTTAAAATTTCAGTGGAGATGCAAATGCAAAACTGGTTTTCTCCTACTAGTGTCTGAGCTTTCCCAGCTTCCATTAATGGAGGTTATCGATCACCTTAGAGAAATGAAACTTGAGTTTGCACCTTTGTGCTGGCTGCATTACAGGTCCTTTGTCTAATTTTGGACACATTTTTTTATGTGACCTCTTGAGCTCTCAGATCAGATAATTCTCATCTTTTGTTTATGAATTACCTTACCTAGAGTACATTGTTATCACAGTGAAGACACTACTCACGACTGGATAATTGCCTGGTATCTACCTGACACCCCCAGTTTGTAGATCTGTGCTACATTACAAGATGAATCTTTTTCTCAAACATTTCTTAACTTCTAAGAAATTCCTACTTACAGCAAAATGCTGGGGCCAAGTCCTCAGGTAGAGTAAATCAATGTCTTTCTGCTACACTGAACTGTTGATTTACAGCTAGTGAACATCCCACCCTAGATGCTCATTGGATTTCTTGTTTCCTGTTTGGAAAAAGGTCTGAATAGCTTCTTCATTCTATTTGCTTTCTCTCTTCTTTCTGCATATATATAACAAATATTTGATTCTTTTAATAATAAATCCCATAGCAGTTTTTTTTTCCCACTGTATAATAAAATCCCTTAAGAACGATTATGGAAGTACACTCATTTATTTATGCAAAATTGCTGCCTTCTTCACTTTTGTTTCATTTTTCATGGTATTGAAATTAAATACTTTATTCATTGGTTGTAGTTGTGCCCACTATGCATATTACTTCATCATGATGGAATGAGATTGATGTGCTGCTTTGTAATCACCTATCTATAAATGCCATCTCTGTCAATACTGGTTCATTTTTATTTTTCTTTGCCAGGAGGCAAGTGCGGGAAATCAAATAAAATTGTGTCATACTGTTTCAAAATTAAGTTTATTATGTGAAATTTGAAAAGTGCTAGAAAAATAATGGGAGACAGCTGGACCAAATCCAGGCCATTCTTGGAAAGTTCCACATTATTTTCAGTTGATTTTTTGCCAGTGTTCCTGTATCTTTTGATGGGTAAATATTATTGTCATTAAAACGTATTCAGCTTGAAGAAGAGTCTGCAAGTGCTGTTACACCGCAAAATCAACAATGTAAAACTGCCTCTCTATTTTAGTGCAGACAGCTTTGTTTTAATACTTTTAGTCATTCAAAGAATGTTTCTTAACAGAACCTACCATACATACATACATTATTTCAGTTTCATAGTATATGATCATAGTGCATCCCATTTTCTCCATCTTAGAGTTTAATAAAAGTGTACTTTTTTTGTTTGTTAGCTTTTTTTGAGCAATTACTTTTTTTCATCTTGTACATTGGTTAGCACAGGAACCAGCTCGTGAATACAATCAGAATAAATCTTTCTGCTATATGGTTTTGTTCTAATGCAATCATATCACATTACTTCTAATGTGTTCAATGTATAAAGGCCCTCCTGCCTTCTGAGAAAACGGTAAACTGAAGGTTCTCCCAACACAACGTAAGTCTTCTCTCGTGACTGTTCAACAATATCTGAAGGACAATGTAAGAAACATAATCTTATTTCTTATTGAAGTTTTTTAACACCACACATGCACACATATGTATATGTTTGTGTGTGTGTATGTGTAGGCTTGAAAGAAATGCTGAACTCACAGAGAATGAGATTTACTACTGTGTAACTTCAGGAATTAAATACAGCAAAGATACACTATGGCTTTTCTTGGATGTAAAGTTAGTGTGGGAGTATCATCATTCAAAATATGACTAGAGGTTGACTATTAATATTAGAAGAGTAATTTGCAAAATACTCATCTTGAAAGGTGCTCTTAGTAGAAGTCTTTGTGTGCTTAGAAAGGAACACATGCTAAAATAATTGTCTGAATCTGGTGTAAATGTAAGACAATCAATGTGCCTTGTTCCAACAACTCCCAAGAAGAATCTCAAACTAGAATCAAATTATTTCGGTTTCTACTGCCTAAATTAATATGGGAAAATAATCCTTGGGATTATATATTGGTATAATTGTCTAACCTACCACTTCCCAGTCAGCCCATGTCTAGAACTGGATAGCACCAGCAATGATAGGTAAGGATGCCACAAAGAAGTTTGGAGGGTAATTCTGTAGCCTGGAGGGTAATTCTCCAATGGAATTACATGTCGTATCTGATGACAATCAGTGCTGATTTATTTGTGTACATGTCTGCCATTTCCAAAGCTTTGCAGTCTACTGTAAAAAAAAAAAGAACCATAATGTCTAATACTGCATAAAGTGACATCACTGCGCAGTGAGTCCATTAACAAAAAAATTATAGTCCTGCAAGGCCAGAAAATGTTTCCTTTAAATAATATTTTAATGATTCTGGAATGCCTGTAAAAAAGGGAGGAAGGTCCAGATATAAAAAATAACCGAACCTGTCCACCGACTTAGTGGCTGTCACTCTTTCATAACATGGTCGTTTATAACCTGGTTGTATCAGCAGAGGAGGGAATTTCTACTTCAAAGCATGATAAGACAATGACATTTAGCTACTCAGCAAAGCAGGAGAACATATGATAATGTATGATGGAATTGTATAAAGGCAGTGGTGGCCATATGTTTTGTGTCCTTGTTACATGCTACCTGTAAAGGACATTTATCTCCTAAACTATGTGAAAATTCACAATTGTATTTTGTTTTTATTATTATTTTTCCCCAGCATTTTCCTCAGGCAGAACAAACCCAAATTCCATTAAAATGAATAGATATATTTTCACATATTTCTATGGATTTAGATTCAGAAAATTTGAATCAACCACTAAACATGCTAATCTTTTATTTCAAAGAATCATAGAGTCATCAAGGCTTTAAAAGACACATGTATTATTTCAAAATATAACCATGTTTATTATAACCTGGCCATTGGACCTAAGGTACAGTGTGGGGAGCAGTCTAAGTCCCTTTTCTACATAGGTGTACAAAATCACAAGGAAACAAGGAAACAAATGGTTTTTTTTTGCTATTGAGCTGTTCCATCTCTCCAGATTACACCTTTCATTTAATAGGTCCTGGTATCCTACTTCAACCTGTGCTGTTGGAGAGTTATTAACACTCTTGATTCTTGAAAGAGACACAGAATTAGATTTCAGATATTTTAAATAATTCTCTGGACCAAAATATTTGATTGTCCACAGAATGAAACTTTTATTGACTTCTTGATTTTCACTGTGTCAGAAATTAATTCTATTATTTTGTCTAATAAAACTTACCTTTCACAATGTTCAACATCTGCCACCTAATTTATATTTGTGCTTAGCTGCTCCATTTTGCAAGGTATTGGAAATCAATCTAAAAGAAGCAAATGGCTCTTGTATGGCTGGAGTAACCACAGTTGGGGCACAGTCATCTCACATATAATTTCACTCTTTGAAACGACATTTTGGGTTAAATTCATTCTTGAGACTTATGCTAATAAGTAAAGCTTAGAAATATGTTTGTTCACTATGAAAAATTTGGGTATGTTAGTGTTCATAAGATCAGCAAAACAGAAAACAGCATATGTTTAATACCTGCCAAATGCAATTTATATTCTGACCTGAGAAAGAATCCCAACGTTCAGCATTTTCCAAGCATACAGTTCATTGGACTTACACTGATGGCCATGCATAGCTATGGTTATTCCTCAAGTCTGAAGCCTATATTGAAGCCTATATATACTCTCAAGCATGGACAGTACTTGTTGCAGGCAGTAACAGCAGGTATGTATGGTTAAACATGAACTCTGCCAATACTCTGGCTCAATACTCAATACTCAATACTCAATACTCAATACTCAATACTCAATACTCAGTACTCAATACTCAATACTCAATACAGAATACTCAATACTCTGGCTGTAAATCTAGGTAACGTCAGTGGATTTTATAATGGTGGGTATCTGCAGTGTCAAACATCCTGAAACAAACGAAAGGGAGCAGATGCCATGGGCCAAAACCCAACATTTCAATCAGTTGAAGGTAAAAATGATTAAGCCAATATATTATTTTATTTTTTATTTCCCCCCCCCACCGAAGTAATGTCTAGTGATGCAGCTTGCTATAGTGAGGAAGACACCCTAATATGTTAACAATCTGAAAGGGGTCCTTGTATAAATAATAGAAACATTATTTGACATGAAAAAGTGGGGATTATTAACCTGAGCTGCCTCAAGCTCATGCTTGTTTTCCTTTTCCTGACTTTTTATATTTAAGATGGATAGGTAGGGATGGTGAACATTGCAATGTTCAATAAAGGACAGCATTCTACTAATTTAGTAACATGCCTTCTGGCCACATTTTAGCTGTAGAATGTGCTGTAAAAAGGGGGCACTGTCAGATACATAAGAAATATAGGTTGCTATTAACTTATTTCACAGACAAGATCACACGTTGAGCTGAAACTGCAAACCTGATGCTGGGTTTGGTTTTCAGTTGTCCATGAACATTCAATACATGTTAAACGTACTTAGTGCTTGCTTGTTAATTGATTGCATAAGCGCTTTGCTTCTACCACTTTCAGTGGAAGTTTTAGAGCACAAGGAAAGAAAGGAGGTTATAAAGAATGTAAAATTAACTTCAATAAAGATCTCTTAGGCCCAAGACTGACTTTTGGAGACAGTAATAAAAACGCCCGAATGTCAGCCATGAAAATATAGATGTATATTCAGGCTAACTTTTTTTAAAGCTTTTATTGCTCTTATCACTGAAAATATTGCATTTATATTATTATTTTACAGTGAGATATATTTTGTTAAATAGGTTCTTTCCCTCCTAAAATTACCTCAATTACCTTTTAAGTAAGTGAAAAAATGCTTTTTTGTTCTTCCTCATGCTCTTTCACTAATTCACCACAAATACAGAAAAACAGAAAGACAAACATTACTCTGTCATTCAGACTACGGTATCTGCTATTCCATGCATTTTATGACATTGACATTGGTAAAGATTTTGTGTGCTAGTCTGGATAGAAGCTCTTCAACAGCATAACCTGTCACAAGCTAGTGAAGTCACTAGTGTTGACATTACTAATATCTCAAGACAGGGTGGGACGCACGCAATGGAATCTCAATGCACTCAATGGAGTTGAGAAAATATTAGTGGAACTTTTACATCGATAAATGTAATGTATGCTGCCCTGAGGTGGTCATGAGTGGATAAACTGGTAAATATAACTAGTGGGGACACATTTGCACATTTCAATGGCAGTAGGTCGGATTCTTTTTTTTTTTCTTTTTTCCACTGTTGATGTAACACACATATTGACTGAAGTAAGATGGCTTAGGCCTTAAGAAGGGGAATTGTGTGGCAGAAGAAAAGTCCTTCAGAGCCTTTTGACGCTACTGAATTGATGCAACTGGGCTAATCTACTTAGTTTTTTAACAGAGGAAAACCAGAAAATGAATGCAGACTTGGAGAGGAATCATTTAGTTGTATCACAGAGGTGTCTTCACTTTATTTAACTTTTAGAAGATGCATATTGCCCCATGGCTGGAGCACAAGCTCTTGCTGATATAGACCAGTCTGTAGGTGGTGCCATAGCTGGTAGTCAGCCATCTTCCATTGCTGCTGCAGACAATGGAGGCCTATGTCAGAGAATGAGGGGAGGGAGATGGCAAGTTGAATAAAAGGGAGAGGCAATGAGAAGAACAAACAGAAGAGGAGTGAGTCTGGTTCCTTATCACATGAGCAGAGGAATGAACATATTGACAAGGTTTTAACAGAGTTGGTTGCAGGAATGTAATTTTTGTTTGTGATAGCTTCAGACTTTCACTGTTTGTCTTCTCACACTCTTGGATAACAACATTTTGCAAAGGCAATAAAACTCTGGTTAAAAGGATATTCTTCTTATCCTCATTTTCATTCCTTTCCCTCTTCCCTCTTTTTTAAATGACAAGGCAGTGTAGACAAAAACTCTGTCTCCAGTTGTAGCAGCTCCAATTTTTTTTACAGTAACATCCTAGTGGAAAACTACAGGAAAGAGTTATCTGAAGAAATAATTCAACAAAAATTTCTGAATAATGAAAGCATTTGGGAAAATGTGGTTAGTGTTTATAAATAGAAGAAACAAAGATGATGAAATATTAATTGCAAATACTGCTTCGCAGCTCTATTTTAAGGAAATCATAACAAAAAGCACCAGAATACCCCACACCAAAACTCCAAAACTGGAAAGGTTTAAGCAGCTGTTATTTTAAAAGAATAAGCAATGGAGATTGACCCACTTGAAAGCAGAGGTTTATGAAGGGAACAAGGCTTCTTGAATGGTAGGTTATTTTTATTTCGGGAGTTAGATAGTTAATACATTCCTTTAAAACTTTATCCTAATAATTTAATTACTAAAATTTTAAAGAAAGTCTCAGAAATACTAAATAACAGAATATTAACCTTTGACTATATTGTATATGTCAAACAGCTGCTACTGATGAAATAAGTCTTATTTTATGTTCATGCGCTCTTCTGTTTGGTTGACTACTTTCTCACTTCTCCTTCATTTGATACTTCTCCCTCTGCAGCAGAAAACCAGAGACACCGTGCATGCAGAGTAGTTCAGTGAATACGCTGAATCGCTGTACTGACACGCAGTTGGTTCCACTCGCTAGACCTTGCTTTTGGTCACCAGGCGTGCCATCTGTTTGAGAAATGCTTGTAAGGTCTAACAAAACACTTTGGATGCCCAAGACACTGGGGACGGCTCGTAGCACAGGGAGAATTCAGTCTGCTGGGAGCTCAGGAGTGGTCTCCATACAAAGCTCTTACTCTTTGTCACCCACACAAAAAGATCACAGTGAAAGATTCCACAGCCTCACTGTAAACCTCTGCCTCTTAGGAAAGATATGGGACAATACAAACTTTCAACACAATAAGTTAGGTCTCAACTTTATTCTGATGAGTGGAGATTCACTTTTCATGAGCACCAAACCTAGTTAAGGGTCAGTCTCAAGCTTGATGGTTAGAGCAGCTTCTGAAAAAGGGTATGAGGACCTCCATTAAGGGCATAATTGATAACTAGCAAGAGCATTGGACTATGCTACAAAGCATAGGATGTCTGTGTGTCTGTATTATTTTTTTAAAATGAAATTTCTTCATTTTGGTACATGGTGAAGCCTGTACTTTCTGGATATTTAGGTACTGTTCTCTATCTCATGTGGCTTAAATAATGCTTACATGCCTTGCATATCTGGCTGGGCAATTCTGAGCAATCATAAAAGCAGAAGTGTCTGTATATATGTAATTTTGTGATCAAACTGGGAGCTCCACATAAGCTCAAGGGTAGGTAGGTGCCGAACAAGGAACTTGAAATTTTGGGTCTGAAAAGTCTTTATAAGTCCTGTATTAGGTCCCTAATTATCTATTTTTGGCAGACTCTTGGTCAACCCAAGAAGCAAACGTTGCTTGAAGACAACAGAAAATCTTTGAAATATTGCTATTATCACTTATTCAAAATAAATTATCAAAACCTTTTTCTCTGGACAGAGGTATTACATGCTAAAAGGAAGAAGACAGTTGGTTATCGTGTTTCAGTTATTCTTAAAATAAAAAACTTTTGTTCCAATATCAAATATTCGGAAGAATGATCCAGGGACTGGTCTGTACCCTCCCATGTAGAGATATTTCCCCCTTTTTGCAGTGTAACAGTGTGATTACCTCTCTTTATCTTAAGGGAATTCTACTATTCTTCATCAACTCTCCACGCTAAATGCTATGATTCAGATTACTATGGTCACTTTTTAAAGTATACTTAATTGAAATTCATTGGACTAAGCTAAATTGAAAATCTCTATTGTTACCGTCTTTTCCTATATTCAGGAAGACATGCCTATCTTCTTTAAAAATGTAATTTAATAAAGCATTGGATCATAGTTAAAATTTATTTGAAGACTGAAGAAGGCATTGGATGCCTCAGCCTTCCTTGAGTCAGTCTTTATTACATCTCCTTCCTTTTACTTCTTTAATGCACAGTGTATTTGTAGAATATTTTCTTGTTGCTTGTTTCCCTTGTTAATTATATTTCATTTTAGCCTTAGCCTTGCTGAGTTTAACTTACATATCTGAGCAATCTTTTTATATCCCTAAGAATGTGCCCTTGTTTTCATTCTGTGCACAGCTCCTTTTTCAGTTTTCAGATCATTGAATTGCTAGTAATACAGCCAAAATCTTTTCTACTAAATTTCTTATCTTTGAGATAGTTTCTATTATGTAGTTGGCATAATGCTTCCAGTAACAACTAGGTCTCTCACACTTTTAAAAACAGATTATTAATGCAAAAAACTCTGACAATAATTAGGGGTTTTCCCCATTAGGAGTTTTTTATACCAGTTGTACCAATTAGTAAAGCATTTGAGCTATTCTTGCTTATTCCTCATATCCTGGCCATGCATCTAGAAGATCACAGCACTGAGCTTGACTGAGTTCAAGAAGTGTTTGGACGATGCACTCAGTCCCATGCTCTAACTTGGCTGGTCCTGGGTGGGGCCAGGAGTTGGACTCGATGATCCTTGTGGGTCCTTTCCATATCAGGAGGTTCTGTAATTCTATGATTCTGTTTCAGATATTCAGTTAGCTGTGATGTTATTCTCTCACTTGCCTCACAGTTTCTCAATTTTTCATCCCAGACCAAAGCTGGCTTCCTATTGCTCCTCTATGAGGGAAAACCAGGTAAAGACATCTTCCTTATGAGGAGAGGCTGTGGGAGCTGGGTCTCTTTAGCTTGGAGAAGAGGAGACTGAGGGGTGATCTCATTCATGTTTATAAATATGTAAAGGGCGACTGTCAGGAGGATTGATTCAGGCTCTTCTCAGTGATGGCCAGTGATAGGACAAGGGGCAACAGGTCCAAGCTGGAGCATAGGAAGTTCCATGTAAAAATAAAGGAAAAAATTTTTCACTGTGAGGGTGTCAGAGCACTGGAACAGGCTGCCCAGAGAGGTTGTGGAGTCTCCTTCTCTGGAGACATTCCAGACCAATCTGGACATGTTTCTATGTGATCTACTCGAGATGATCCTACTCAGGCAGGGGGTTTGGACTGGATGATCTTTCAGGTTCTCTTCCAGCTCCTAATGTTCTGTGATTCTGTGTGATTCTGTGATTCTCTTTCACTCTGTGGTGTGAAAGCATGTATAGCCACTGCGATATTGTCTTACTTGCACTGTTGACTGCATCTCCATTCTCACTTGTGTCCTTAGTTCCACAATCAGACTGACTTTTGCAGATAATCTGTGATTGCACCAGATGACAGTGACATTGTCCCCAAATTAGTGGTAGAAAAGCTGGGACTGTGCCAATGGATTTAAGTCTTTTCACGGCTTGCGGTCTGATGCAACACACAAGCATCTATCTGTGATGTTTGATGTTCCTGTATGCTCATGTGTGCCACATGTGCTCAAGGTCTCACCTGGGATTAGTAATTTCTACCATAAATTATCCTAAAACCACTCACCCATTCTGAAGTGTCTGACAGGCTAAAAGCATTCCTGTAATCTGTTTTGGTAGAAACCTAATCCTGATGGGCTGTGCCACAATAATTTGTTTTCTTATAGTACCACACAATGTGGTAAGAAGAAAAAATAGAATGCAAGAGAATCTGTTATGTTTGAGAAGCAGGCCTCAGAAATATGCATAGAATAGCACTTTTGGAGGTTCTACCTTTGAGAGGGAACTCAAGACTTTCAGGGCAACTGTAGATCATAAAGTGAATTCAATGAACCTCTCAACTGTACTCCCATTCTGTGCTTTGGTGTGCACCATGGAGCAGTCTCAGAGCACATGAAGTCTTTGTGTGGGACTGAACTGAAAGACACACTCCAGGAGTTCACCCGTGGCATCTATGAGTGCAGAACACAGCTAGTTTGATGTAGAAAAAGCCATGGAATGTAAGAAGGGAGAATGTCAGTTCTTCACCAGCTATTTCACTTCCCAGAGCCACTTCTGCTGGTCTGCGTTGCTTGCTAACATGGATGTAGTGTAACTTAGGTATTTGGGTATCCTATAAATCTGGGACTTATATATTGCACCCCAGGTTAAAAAATTATGTCATATATGCTTAAAAATGATATGGAAAAATAACATTTTTGCTTGCACTCGGGTCAGTGGTTTTGATATCTCTGTCATCTGTGTCAAAGGAAAATAAAGAATCTGAATGTATTGAATAGTTTGCACTTGTCAACAGTATATCAGGATAAAATGTCTCTTTAAATATAAAGTGTAGGCAGCTTAGTTCTTGAGCTGATATAGGGAGTTCTTGAAATGACCTTAGAGGCTTAGAATGGAGAACAGACATAGTAAAAATTGCTTGTCATCTTCTGAAGTCAGCAAGCTGGATTTGGCCATCAATGTATCGCAGAACATCACAAGCTTTTACACTGAATAGTCATTTTTGGTGACTGTGGAAGGCTTTTCTACAAATTAGTAAGACTGAAATGTTAGTGGCTTCTTTTTTAACTTGGCATATGTATTTCTGCACTAGATATATTTGCAATGTGTTTAATTGTAGCAGACCTGTTAATTACAGAAATAATTCAAGGGTGAGATAAAAACAAAAGACAAGACATAATGAACTTCAGAATTTTTTCCTTTTCTGTAATCCTGTGACAGCCATTTTTTATTCCATATGAAGAAAATAATGTCAGGAGGATGCTAATCATCAATTTACTGCAGCTGAAACCAGCACAGCTGGCAGATGAGTATTTTAATGTATTTCTAGATTAAGTAAGGCAGTTTAAAGAAAACACCATGCAAAAATTCAATCTGCTATGGGTTTAAAATAAAGTCCTCATCTGTGCTATGGTAGAGTGCATAGCTGCCTTATGTTATATCATATTGCTGTGGATTATCTTTCTAATGAAGCTTGTATCCCCCTAAAGCATTCCTGAGATATTTTGTGTTCACATTGGCCTATAATAATACAGTGAGTGATTGAGTACACGACTGGATCTTCCTTATTAAAGCTCTATCAGGACTCTTTTCCTAACAAATTAAACTGTAAATTAGAGCAATTTATACATGCAAAGCAAAACAAAATGTAGTATATTAATTTCAGTGAGCTATTTTATTCTCATAAAATTGGATTATTTTCAAAATTAGTAGGATTTTTGGAAAGGGAAAGATTTAGAAATTGGTTTCTTGATTATATTGAATACCTCTTTTCTCCACCAATTATAAATAATACCCCCATATAGTACAACATTAGTTGGACTAATACAGTTTGAGACTAAGAGACCACAAACCAATGCCTGGCACTTGTTTAATGGACCTGATTTTCCATCTTTACTCATCTATATTTAAAGATTCTTCTACCTTCAAGCAGCCCAGTGTTGAGGGAGGACCAGATCTTAATTAGTCCTGAGAATTAGCCAGACTATAGCGGCATTAAACATCTGTAAGAAATGGGTTCTGAACTGCAGAACATGTAAAAAGCATATTAAAAAGGCACAGAGAGCATCTAATTTTCAGTCATTTGTGCTTATTGTCAGAGGTTTGGAATGGCTGAGATGTTTGTTCATACCATTTCACAGAGGAGTGCTGAGTCTAAGCTTGGAGTTTGTAGCAGGAGGAAGCGTTTCAGATCATCGCACTTCTCTGGGTCAGTACAGAGTCAGTATTGACTGACTGCATACTCTTCTATAAATCAGACTGGTTCTCCATGTACCTCTGGGCAAGTATGATTGCTCTTGGGAGTTTATCTCACAGGATAATAGATCACAAACAATGCATATTTTACCTCTTTTGTGCTCAGCTAGGGTTTCAATCTCCAAATTGTGGTCCATTGTGACTCATTTTATTGTACTAAATAGTTTCTATATCTGAAGGACTTCAAATAAGTTAAATATAACAGCACAAAGACATCACTATGGCTCTGACTAACCTTTTCACGGGAATTTTTCCTTGCATGCCTCTCTGGGAGAAATGACAGGGCAGGGGGCATTTGCCTTTCCCTTGACAGCAATGAACTTTGATAGGCTAAATGCTGGTCATTTTTTGTTCTCTCTCTCACCAGCTGATGTATTTAAACCCTGTTATCTATTTGCCTGCTTTTTTTTTCACTTTCCTAATAAGAGGATGGCATACTGACTCTCCCTCGGTGGTGGCTGTTTTCTCTGCACCCTATAGAACCTTTTGGACTCCTTGTAGTTGTGGCCCTGCTGAATCATTTATGTGGAGGTTTCCTCCTGCACCAGTCTCAGCACTATCCCTTTCTTTGGTGAGGGCAGTCTGGCATTCTCTCTCCTCATCCCAAAAGAATTGTTAACAGTCTTAGTAAAGGATGTTACTCAGGGCTAATCCTGCAAACCATATCCTAAAAATCTCCTTCTGATAACCTTGAATATGTGTTTTTAATGAAAGCCATCTAACTGTCATGACTGGGTATGGCTTGTGATATCATTGGTTTGGATGGGTGCTTTTGAGGGATAAAATCCTAATCAAGACTGAATGTAATTTAGGTCCCATTAAATCCCAGTGGAAAATCCCCTGCTAAATTAGGCCATCCTGATCAGCCACTGTCTCTTTTTATCTCATTTCATCCCTTCTCCTGTTAAAGATTATCTTTCAAAGGCAAAGAACCATATAGTCATTAAGTGTTACCATTAGAGTAACTAAAATGGTGTGTTGTTAGACACTTCAGTGTGATCTGACACTTTTTTATGCCAGTCTCTCATCTTTTGTCCACTTCTGTCATTGCACAAGGTTAGGAGCTGGCTGCCCCAAAGTTCCCCGTTTGTTCAAGTTCTATATGTAAGGGATATACAGAGACAGGAAGAGATCTGGTCACTAGTCAAATCTGCAGATGATAGTCAGTTATTTAGAATGGTCAAATTCAGTTAAAAACCATGTAGTGAAGTGAGTGCAAGGTCATCAATTCCTAAATAATATACATGGAAAGGAAAAAAACACAACAGCCCAGTGGTCTGCAGTGAGGGGTCAGGGACTGTATGGATCTGATCCGACAGCCAAGCTGACCCCTTCCTTTTAGTGGACAGGTCCATGCCATCTTTAGCACAGCTGCAGAGGAGCACTTCTGAAACTGTAGTCAGACACCTTAAAGACCCTCTCACCATGCCTGACCACTGCTCTTGTGAACTCAGGAAGATATCTGCCAAGGAGGCCAATGGCATCCTGTCTTGTATCAGAAATGGTGTGGCCAGCAGGTCTAGGGAGGTCCCTGTACTCAGCATTCGTGTGGCTGCACCTCGAGTACTGTGTCCAGTTCTGGGCCCTTCACTACAAGAACATTGAGATCGTGGAATATGTCAAGAGAACAACCAGACTGGTGAAGGATCTGGAGGTCAAATCTTATAAGGAGTGCCTGAGGGAACTGGGGTTGTTTAGTATGGAGAAGAGGAGTCTGAGGGGAGACCTTAGCACTGCCTACAATTACCTGAAAGGAGGTTGTAGAGTGGTGGGCGATGTGATGGGACAGCCAGGTGTCAGGACATAGGACAAGGGTAAATGTCCTCAAGCTGCACCAGGGCAGGTTCAGATTGGATGTCAGGAAAAGTTTCTTCACGGAAAGAGCTGTTGGGATGTGTAAGAGGCTGCCCAGGGAGGTGGGTGAGTCACCATCCCTGGATGTATTTAACAGATGGGTAGATGAGGTGCTCAGGGATATGGTTTCAGAGAGGACACATGCGATTGGACTCAGCTATCTTAAAGGTCTTTTCCAACCAAGTCATTCTGTGTTTCTGTGATTCTGCGAACTCTGTGGACAGCCTAATGAGGATTGGTGCTTGCAGTGCCTCTGGTGATATAAGCAAACAAGCGAGCAAGGTGGATAAAGAAGAAAAGAGATTAATATATGCTATTATTTCCACATAAACTACTGCAGCGGGGCCTGTTATCCTATCTTAGGAAGGATATTGTTAAATTAAAGGGCAATCAGAAAAAGGTCATAGCGTGATTAGGTGTTTGAAAATCTCTCTAATGACAATGGTGAAAGGATGGGGAGTGTCTATTTTAGGATGACCTATAAAGGGAGCGAGGAGAGAAAAATAAAAAAAACACCCAACAGTTTAGAGATGACAGACAAAGAAATTCTGCTCTCACTACTTCATAAAAAAGAAAAAAAGAGATATTTTTCTGAAATAAGGAAAATTTAAAACCTGCAGAGGAAATACTTTTTCAGACTTGGTGGAATTAACCTATGGCTCTTCTCATAAGTTTTACAAGAATAAGGAGCCTTACCTCTGACTTTTTGAATGTATATGCTATTCTTCTGCCTTCAGAGTGCCCATCAGGTAGATTTTTGTTTTGTGCAAGAGTGTGCACTTGCAAAGGGGGGTAAATGGAGGGAATGGTCTGGGCCAGACTGTGTGTGGTGGTCAATAAGAAGATTTCTGAGCGTTCAGGAACTGTGAGAGTACAGTGAGGTTTTTGCTCCTAAGCTTAAATTTTTCTGAAGAATGGCTGTAAAATATTCAAACCAGGAGAATGTGAATGCAGTTTACCTATATTTCATTTCAGCTGCAATGTTTGTTCCCAAAAAAGTGTGACTGAGCTCCCTGTCAGCGTGTCTCTCAGATCAGAAAAACTTCTGAGTGATACTGCAGAGCTGGAGACAGGAGGAGCTGGTTATGAGCCTGATTTTTGGAGGTATTGAAAAGTTGTGTATCATGCAAACTTTGGCTGGAGCTGTGGGTATTCAAGGCTTCTGAAGGTAACAGCAAGGCCCTGACTGCAGTGGTATTTTCATTTCAAGTGAAGACTGGTTCCCCAAAGCTAATACTTTCAGCTTGGAATATTTCCCAAAAGTTTAATCAATCTTTATGGAATTAAATTTTTATTAGTCATGAAATATATTTTTAATATTGATTATTTTTATCCAAAAAGCAATTAAGTGATGCATGAAATGCAGAGAAGTAACAAAATTAAATTTAAAAGGTTTAAGGAATAATCATTTGAATTATAGAGATCAATTGCATAGTAAACATAATCCAGCTGACTCAGAAATCCCTTACTACAGCTTCTACAAACTTTTGCCACTTATTTTCCTACTCCTCACATAGGAATGGGAATACTCTGCATTTCAAAGTACCACCTGTATAAATTTTGGTCTCTTAGATAATTTTAATGATAGACTACTAAGAATCTGGTATTTGATGAAGATTGCTTAAAGTGAAGATATAATATGATAAACTTATCAATAATCTGTAAGCGGTATCATTAGGAAATATTTGAAGTAAATGTTGGAAAAAATGACTTCCCATGATGAAAAAAATAAGTGACTTCCCCTGAGGGGAGGTTTTATTGGGTTTTGAGATTGGGATTTTTGGTTTGCTTTGTTTTTTTGTTTTTTGTTTTTTTTTTTTTAGGAATTTGAATTGTCTGTTAAGAATTTTGATTTTCAGTGAAAAAGTATCCTGCTGATACTGTAAAGAAAACCATGTATGGTAAAAAAAATTTTTTGACAAACTTTTTATACCTGTGTCTTTCAAAATATACCTTGGTGTCTGTAGCAGACCTGAATTCAAAGGATGCACACAGGTTTTTTCTCTGCTAGTAGTGAATGTAATGGTCAGTAGTTTTTAAATTACTGCCTATAGAAACCAAAGAAATTTGCTAAGCCTGTCGTGGCTTTCATCATAAAAAAAAAAAGTTAATTAACAAGTTAGCCAGGGATGGGACCAGTGGTGAAGGAAGCAGCTCATGAGAAAGGCAATTATGCAAACTGCACTGTGAGACGGAGTTTCTGAAATCAGCTAAGCCTCTGGGAAATTAAATAGTGAAGACATTTCATGAAGTGCCCCTGTTTTGGCCATTCTTTTCACATTTATAGCACCTGGAAGCCTTTCTCCTAGACCCCGGGACTGTGATGTGCTAGGTGCTGCATAAGTTTGGAAAAGAGATGGCCTAACTCCCAGGGAGCTTGTTGAATGAGAAAGCAACTGTGTGCAGAAGGGTGCATTAGCTCAGGTGCAGCCTCAGGTATGCTGTGGTACATATTTCTGGACAAAACCTTCAAACAAGCAGTCTCAGGATTGCTTAAACCGGACATGACCAAGTATAAGAAAACAGATGGATATAAGACAGCCAAGAGACTGCTAGGAAGAGATGAGACAACTCTGTCCACCTTGATAGACAGTTATCTCAGCACACAGACAGCCTAACATTTTTCGGATTTTATTATTTGTTCTGTGAGTGTGGGTTTTACATAGATTCACAGATTTCATAGATTTACATAGATTCAGGCCACTTTCTAAATCACAGAATCACACAGAACATTAGGAGCTGGAAGAGACCTCAAAAGACCATCCAGTCCAACCCCCATGCCCAAGCAGGATCATCTAGAGTAGATAACATAGGATTGTGTCCAGATTCGTACAAAACATCAAAACACATTTTTTTTCCTAATGGTTTTCCTATATAAAATTATGCAAATGTTTGTTTAGCTTGCATGTAACATGCTTAGATTTACTGACTAATAAATAAAGAAATGCAAGTTTTTATAAAATACAAGAAGTAAATATGTTATTTCACTGATTCATAGTTTGGTTGTTTCCATTTTTCCTTTAGGAGATTATAAACCAAATGTAACATGAACGGCAGTAGGTACAAGAATCAGTGTTACTGAAGAGTAGAAGGCAACTTAGCAGAGATGAGTCTTACAGATCTTACGTCTTTGTTATCAGTAGCAATGCATGAACAATAACTAGGAGCTGGTAGGAGTAGAAATATTCTTACTGTTTAGGTAAACAATCTTTAAAATACCTGTTGGCAGTTGTCTTCCTCAGCTAAAGATTAGTTGCTCATGTATTTAGTTTAACAGCAACCTTCACACTAACAGCATCTTCTCCTACGCTAACTGCAGTGCTCTGAATGCCACAGATATGCAGTGCAAAATTCCATAAAAATATAGAGTGAACTGAAATTTAATACAGCTGTGCATGGCATGATATCTTATTAAAAAGAGGATATTTATTTAACATCCTGCCAAGCAAACTGATGGGTTTATTCTTTTCTGTACGCATACTACTTCTTTTGCCATTAGAGTTATGCATGAAGATAAAGCCTGAAACTATCATTTCAGCCAATGGAAATGTCTTTATTGACTTAAGAGAGTACAATATGTTCCTTAGCAGTATAGCAGAATAGTCTTATAATTTTATCTGGGCTAGTTACTTGCAGACAGTTTTACTGTCAGTTCAGCTACATATGTTTCTGAGAAATCTGATTTTGTATTTACTGAACTTTCCTGTAGTTCTCTGCTTGAGGTGATCCTGCTCTGGTAGGGGATTGGACTAGATGATCTCCAGAGGTCCCTTCCAACCCTTGTCATTCTGTGATTTGAGAGTTTAAAAACCAGCGCTTTTGCTAGACTTCTGAGATACAAGAAATGCTGAATTCTTTAACCATGCTTGTTTGACATTATTATCTCCTGTTATCTGTTGATATACTGACCGAGCTGCTGGTCTGTTTCAGCAATTGAAGGGAATGGCATGCCTCCCTTTACCATCTATGATTCTGGTAAGAGAAAAGAAGAAGCTACTGGAGGACTGAAGTGGGAAGGAATTTTGTGCAATACATTCTTCCAGGGTGTAAATGTATGTCTCAGTTATCTAATTCCAGTGCCCAAAACACTTAGGAGAAAAGCTGTCTTTCTTGAAAGTTTGCCTTCGCACTCTGAGCTGATCAGTGTACTGCTGCCTGATCTTGCTGCAAAAGTAATAGGTTGGTTTTACCTCTCAAAAATATTATTGAGTTGACATTGAACAAAGCTGATTCCCAGACAGATGACAGTCTGGCTATTTTGAAGTTAAAACCAGGTTTGTTTGGGGGATTTTTTCTTTTTTAAATTAAGTTTCTCAAGCTTATTCAACAAAACTGGTAGGAAGTAGGGCACAGTTCTTCTCTTCATAGGTCACTTTAAATCATGGATTACTCACAATTGTAATGTATTTAAAAAATGAAGATTAAAACCAGCATCTGTAAAAGTGAAGGGTCGAATATATCATAAATGTTTTAATACTAATCTTTTTCCCAAAGTTCAGGAACATTTCAGCACTTAGCTGATACATGACAACACTGTAAATTCCCCAGATTAGCATAGAGATTTAATGTTAATATATTAACCTACTTTCTAGGAAGTCCAAGAATTCAAAAGATGTCTAAAAAGCCATTTATGTTTCTTTATTGTCTATTGTAAAGAGCTTCAGAGGTGGCTACACACATTTGGCCATATTTCTTTTAATGATCCAAAGCTATCTTGAAAGGACTTGTTTGTTCTTCCTCCCAGTCTAAAAATAGTCACTGAATCAGCAGCAATTAGAGAAAAGATGTGAGAACAGAGGGAGAAAAAAGATCAAACCCAGAAAAAAAAATACATCATTAAGAAAGATTGAGAAGCTTAGTAAATGGTATGTGAACTGGATTAATGAAAATATTCAAAACTGATAATCATATGGCATTGAGAGGATCTCAGGCTTATTAGTGCCTAAAAATATACATATAAGAGTCCAATACTGGCAATTCATTAAAGACACCAGATGGCAGGTGTGTTCTGGTGAGAGAACTGTAGTTTTCAAACCAGCTTTGAAGTTGTTTGTTTCCTTGTTTTGTTTTTAATGACTGGGCATACACAATCATACCATACTAGGTAACCTTTTAACATCATCTCCTTCCACTGTTTAAAAACTTTTAGCTCGATATGGTGAGCAAACAGGTGTGCTTGTGTTTGGGTGTTAGATATAACACTCGAGAATACAGTAATTTTCAACTCCTCCCTGAATCCCAGCTGGGTTTCAATTGTGGGATAGTTCTTAATGACTAAAGGCTGTGGCTTGACTAAGAAAACACATGCTTTAAATGACCACATAAAAATTGTAGCCAAGTGATTTTCTAATTCCGTATTTAGTATGTCGCACAATCATGCTCTTGGAAGGAGCATCAAGAGGCTTATTTAGTGCATCTGCCTGCTCTGAGATCTTCCTGACAGGGGTTTCTTTCACCTACTCTGGGAAACCTTGGTTGAAGGATGAACTGAAAACTTCCTCATTGATCTCTTTCAGTGCTCCATCTACAGAAACCATTTATGTATATGTAATCCAAATCATCTCTGTTGCGCTTCGCAACCATTAGTACTTCTGTTCAGGATGCATACAGAGAAGGGAGTGCTCTGCTCCTCTTTGGAGATGCCTGCTAGTTACTGGAAAGATAATATTTTTATTTCAGCCTTCTTTTCCTTAACCATTACACGTTTCCTCATGTGCTTTAGACCTGTGATTGCCATCAGTGGTGTCTTCTGAGCTGTACTACAGTTTGCCCTCCTTTGTTTTGAAGAGTTGTGTTGCCAAAAGTGGACACAGTGTTACAGCTGAGGCTTAGGTAGCAACAAGACTTCTTCCATGCGTGCTTTGCAACAGCGTGGTATGGAAGATTAATGTCCAGTTTTCAATCAACAGTGGCTCTGTCTTCTACAGATCCTCTGTAGAAGTGCTACTACCGATTTTTATTTAGGTAATTATAGCTTTTGAGGTGCAACATTGAACTACTGCCCTTATTAAGCAGCATCATTTTTTTGCAGATCTTCTCCCCTATTTGTACAAGCTATTTTTTTATTCTAAGCCTGTCCTCCAGTGTGTGGGCTGTTCAAACTGGTTTGGAGGTACTGGCAAACACCCATCCTTCTCCTTCATCAAGTGTGTCATTCCTACAGTTTCTTTAAGGAAATATTGAAAACTAGCCTCCAAGAGCAATTTTTCCAATAATTTTTTTATAAATTCTGTTGTGTTTCCATGTGGACCTTAGTTTGGCATGTGAAATATTAACTATATCATTATTCAGTCCAGGATATCGAATGTGTAATCTGTTAATCTTTGCTTGTGTCCCCAGAACCTGTGCATTTGGTCCCTATTACTCTACTGGAGAAGTTTTGATGTGATTTTGTTTTAGACAAATAGTCCCTGACTATACAAACCCTGTATTCTTCTATGTCCCTTTAAAAATGAGTCAGTTCAAGTGGTTTTCTGAGGCCTAAAGCCAAATAGGTCTTGGTTTTGGGCTCCACCATATTCATTTTCAAAGCATTACATGTCTTTTCCCTGTCTTGTCTATCAAATTCATAGGGATAACTCTTACTGCCTGTGAGTTCAGATGGCCAAGCTCCATACCCCTAAATGGAATGATTAAAGCATCTGAAACCATGAATGCAGCTATAAAGCTTATTAATATTTGGTAGTACACTTAGAGAAATGAGGGCCTAAAAGTAAAAGAAAACTTACCAAATATGTATGAAAACACTTGAACTAACTAAATTCTGTAGATATATTTCACTGAAAAAATTAACTTAGAGCAAAAATATTTCTTACTGCACATGCTAATTCCAAATCTATATTTCCATATGAAAATTTAGATTCAAGCATACATTTCCATTTTCTAACAACTTTTAAAGTGATAAGCAAAAGTAACAACTGAATAAAATAATAACCTGAATTTCTATTTTGAGTTCATATAAATTGTCCTAAGCTGGAAACTTCAAAATACTTCAGACAAACCAATATTGATTATATTGAGAACATTTTTGGTGTGGGTTTTTTTTGTTTGTTTGTTGTTTTTTTTCTACCCCAAAACAAGCTAACAGTATTAATTTCACAATATAGACATTCATAATTCCCTGAAGTGTATGATTGATTGAAATTTTGAAATAGTTAATAGCTAGTTTATTACCCAAAAGAGCCCAGGATGATCAATTGTGTCTTTATATTAATAGAAGGTAAAAAATTAATTCTGAGGATGTTTTTTTGTTAGGTTGTGTGGTCTCTGTATCAGGCTTTTTATAATCTAGCTGAAAATGCCTACTGATGATGACAATGTGTCAGTGTGTTGATTTACAGTTGACATTAATATAAATGCATCTCTGGGTGGCCTGTAAAAACTAAGTCCCCTAAACTATAAATTAAACACAGTCATGAAATGATGAGACAGCTGGGTATGAAGAATGGAAAAAATATGTTTTGCTGATGAAAAATAAAAAGCTAACAGCAAAGAGCTGGGAAAGAATTTCACAATGTTGGATGAACACATGATTAAGGGACAGCACTGATAGAACAAAGGTGATGCATGAGAGACAATCTTCATTTCCTAGGCAAGGTGATGATCTCTGAACTGGCCATCAGACCTCTTTGGAAAGAGATCATGGAGATCTAAGGCACCTGGAAAACTTGGTAGCAGGTGAAGCAAACAAAGTGTCTGGATTTTTTACAAAAGGAAGAGAAAGAAAGAAAGAAAGAAAGAAAGAAAGAAAGAAAGAAAGAAAGAAAGAAAGAAAGAAAGAAAGAAAGAAAGAAAGAAAGAAAGAAAGAAAGAAAGAAAGAAAGAAAGAAAGAAAGAAAGAAAGGAAGGAAGGAAGGAAGGAAGGAAGGAAGGAAGGAAGGAAGGAAGGAAGGAAGGAAGGAAGGAAGGAAGGAAGGAAGGACATTTGTTTGTGTTAGTTGCAAAATCTGTATTCCAAACTGTATAACAGGACCAGAAGAAGACAAGAAAGCTGATCAATGGTATGAAATAACTGTCAGATGAGGAAATGACTGACTAGACCTTCCCCAGCCAGGACTGATGGGGATATGAGAGGTAAAGCAGAGAAGAATGAGCTGGGAGGATTCATGGCTATTTCTTCTTGTAAAAGAATGAGAAGTTATTAAAGGGAATGATCAGGTTTCAGCTCAGAACAGACCAAAGATGATAACTTCTTGCACCATGAGAGCAAGATGGTGGTTGTCCACAGTAAACTGTATGTCAGAAGCTTTCAGAACTCTAAAAAGCAAATAAACAAACAAATGGGAAAAGTGAGTCCAGGAATATTATTTCATACAGAGTATCACTTCTGGCTCAGGAAATCCTTGATCTGTAGGTCATTGTGAACTTGCAAAACATACAGAGGAGCTACCATTGTCTATTCACACTATCTCTATACCCTCTCCTGGGTAGTATTCTTGATTTGTGAAAGGGCACTGGGATGCATAGAGATTTCTGTGGGTGATGTTGGTCAGTGTTGAGCTATTGCACTTTTTGAGGCTGGAGTGAAAAACGTTATTAAGTTTGAAACATAAACATAAGCCATGGGCTGAAAATGATGTTGCTCTGCTGCTGTTTTATTCTTTGATGGTAGACAAGTACTTCGGCATTAGTATTGAAAGAATTGTACCTTGTGCTTGATCTGTGCTGAAACACAACTGTGACTTCTGTGATAATTTCAGATGGGCTGTGCAAAGGTGACATCTGCAAAATAGCGAGTGTTGCACCAAGCATAACTATTCTGGTGGCTGTTCTAAGGGATTTCTTGTAAGAAATGCTTTGTAACTCCTAAAACTGACTTGGAAATGAAAACTGCAGCTACCTTTTCCCTTTGTCTTTGAGAGGACATAATGCCAAGACTGTCCTGTTATTCTCAGTTCTGTTCCAAAATTAGGTACCCAATAGTACAACTCAAATAATTTCATAACCATTTCTGCCCGTGTCTAAAACAGTGACTTTTTTCAGTGCTCTTTCACCATTTTGATCTCTGCTTCAACATTCTGAAAAGTAACACATCTGCTTGGCTTTACAAATGATATTTTAAAATCACTGCTATCCTATGCAACGACCGAAAAGAAGTGTGGATGCCTTTTGAAGGATGGTAGAATGCTACAGTGATACCACATACACCAGGCTCCAACACTGTACTCAGCCTATAATCAGAAAACATTTATTTCTAGCAAATTCATCAGTACTGAAAATAAAAAATATTCAATAAAAATATGATGAGACATGTCTAGGAAAGGCCTGGCCATGTCCATGTCCATTTAATATATTTTTCTCTTTCCCTCCTTCTCTGCCATTGATTAAATTACCGAAGAAGAAATGAAATCTTCTTCATCTCTGTATTAATTTAGTCTTGGAACAATCTCATGTGGTGAGAAACCCCCTTTTAATATTCATCCTCTGCACAGGATGAAACCCAATGGAAATATACTGCCCTAACCATCTTATCTGGTGTAGTACTCACTCTCAGTTAAAAATCCAAACTGGGCAAGACTGTTTCTTTCAGTATAGTGTTTTTTACAATATTATGGTGATTATTTCTTCATATTGTAAGAGAACCCTGTTAGTAATGTTCATCAAGCATTCTCCCTAATCCACTTTTTACCTGGGAGCAGCGAATTGGGCCAAAAGAAAACAACATTACAAAGCTCAGAGATTAGATATGTTTGTCATTTGATGAACTGTAACTTCAAACTCCCCTTGTGCTCTGTGCCATCAAAGAGAGAGAGCGATGGTTTCCACTCGCCAGAAAGCCGTTGCCAGAAGGAACGTGGCGACTCAGACAGAGCTCCCACTTAAACATGAAGCCACCCAGGTCTCTGGCTGCAGGGAGTGCCAGAGCCTCGCTCTGGTCTTGGAGGGCAGCCGAGACAAAGCCTGTGTGAGGTGTGAGCAAGTGGAAGATCTCCTCAGCATGGTGACTGAGCTGAAGGAAGAAGTCTCCAGGCTGAGGAGCATTAGGGAGTGCGAGAGGGAGATAGACTGGTGGAGTCGCTCCCTACCATCCCTGAGGCCAACACACAAGATGGAACCATCAGGTGAAGGAGAGGCTCCCTCTAGCCACCAGGTAGAACGAGGGGACCTAAGAGACAGAGGGGGATGGATACAGGTTCCTGCTCGGC
>VXBZ01008465.1:279183-310727 GCA_013399135.1 Heliornis fulica | reverse complement strand
TAAATATATATATCTCCAAGACAAGGGAAATGTAGACTTCATAAACATGGCTGTATAATTTTGATTTTTTTGAATACATTGTGTTTCTATATTTTTTGAAGACAAAAGGTATGTACTTATTATAAAGGCATTTCTTCTAATTCTCCTTTTTTGTTTTGTTTTGTTTTTTTCTTTTTTTTTCCCCTTAATTCATTATTTCAATTCTTCAAAGATTATCTTGTGAAATATTCCAAGAGTGTAACTATACCATTATATAAATGAATATTTTCAGCATTCTATTTAGTGTATTATTTCATACGTAGACAGATCAAAGAGTAAAGTCATCTGCTGGAGCTGCTTTCTCTGCCATTATGGGCTTCTCACCAAAATATTTTACAGTTATTTCTCAGATTATTTTGTGCTGTAGACAAGAAGGAGATTGCAATGGTGGTCAAACTATAATTATTCATCCAGTGCTTTTGAGTACTCACTTTTCTACGTAAATTTTCTATTAGAAAGATTCACCTCTGCACTTTCTGATTCCCTCATTTTTTTCATAAAATTTTAATACCACATATTACAATTGCACATAATTTCATTTAAAATTTAAATTGATANCGGACTCGTCCCTCGCCGCCAGCGTCCCGTTGTGTTGTACCCTCTGCCACGAGCGCCTGGAAGACACCCACTTCGTGCAGTGCCCCTCAGTCCCGTCCCACAAGTTCTGCTTCCCTTGCTCCCGGCAGAGCATCAAGCAGCAGGGAGCCAGCGGCGAGGTGTATTGTCCCAGCGGGGAGAAGTGCCCCCTGGTCGGCTCCAACGTCCCCTGGGCCTTCATGCAGGGGGAGATCGCCACCATCCTGGCCGGAGATGTGAAAGTGAAAAAGGAGAGGGACTCGTGACTTGCCCGCTCTCGCCGCCCGACGTCACCTNTGTTTTGTTTTTTTTTCCCCTTTTGTTATAGCAACTATTTGTTGTGCTTCCCTGGTGACAGTTACTGTTCAATGTAGGCTGTGACTTGTGCTGCTTTTTTTAGAGAGCACTTGGCAAGCAAGAAATGCTTCTAGCTGTATTTGTATGCACTTGTTTTTTTTTTTCCCCTCTTTTTTTGTTGGTTGTTTTTTTTTTTAATGCCAAATACACTTTCTGACATTGTAAAGATTGCCTTACTGTCTGTGATTCCTTATTCCTGGTCCCTGTCCTGTAGAGCTGGTCGCATGCAGGCTTGGTCGAGGCGGTTGGGGAGAAGAGTGGCTAGCCAAGGAGGGGGATGCCCTTCGCCATCCCGAGCTTAGGGAGCAGGTGGGCTTTCTCCCAGAAACATGTGGCTCGGGTTGCGATGGCAGATCTGCCAGGTTCAGTCCCAAATTCCTCCGTGTTTCTCAAGGGAAGTTGCCTTCAGAGTAGGTTGTGGAGAGGTGTCCAAGAGGCACTGCTGAGTTAGGGATTTCTGGGTTTGTTTGGTTTTGGTTTGGTGGTTGGTTTCTGTTGGGTTTTTTTCTTTGGGGGTGGGGGGGAATTGTTGTTGTTGTTTTTTTTAAGGCAAAGTTGACCGCAGTTCATGTGATCAGTTGTAAGATTACAAAACTGCATTTATTTACCAATTACATACCGTAAGGTGGAATTTTGATAACGACCTTAATTATACCATTGTCAAAGGCACCAACGTAGCACTGCCATCTCCCAAGGTCTTAAGTGTCACTTCTGGGGCTTTCGTGTCTGGACGAAGCCGGGGAGGTGGGGGAGAGACCGATTATAACTTTTTTGTTTTGTTTTTTTTTAAATTTTACTTTAATTTTCAGATAGTGCAGGTGGACTTATGAGTTTGCTTACCAGTCACCTCTAGTGCTGTTGCTATTGTTACTATCGCAGACCCGGTATTTTCCAAGTAGTGGCAGGTACGATGTGGTACAGCGACAGTGGTGACTGAGGCTCTGCCAGATTGCTCGTGGGCATATCAGTGACAGCCCAAATGTGGGTGGAGGAAACCTGTAATTTCCTTATTACGTGTGCTTGAAACAAACCTACTGCTATTCTTTGAAAATGAAAATATAAACTGGTTGAAATGAAAGCAATTAGGGCTGCACATAATGGCCCTGGCCCTGCCTTTTAAGCTACTTTGGAGAACTCTTTTTGTAAAGCCACTTTTGATCACGCTTCTGCATCACCAAGCAGACTTCTAAAATCAATAAATCATTGGTTACTAGAAATAGTTCGAGTCTTATAGTGATGTTTTTGTGCTGTTTATAGTTCGTTTGCAACGCTGCAGCTGTATGAGCCCTTCTGTGGAGGTGTTTATAACTTGGTCATAAGCAGTTGTTTCTGAGCAAAAAAGGGTGTTGAGGTCATCCCTTCCCAGGGACAGGCTAATAAACACTTTCAGTATCAGAGGAGGAAAAAATCTGTTCAGCTGACTATAATTTGAAGAATTTTGGGTGCTTTTTAGTCAACTGTTCTTATTGTGATAATGTTCAGACTGCAATTTAATGCAGAGTAGATCTTTTTTGGAAGACTACTTTTTTTTTTCTTTTCTTTTTTACAAAGAAATGGTCATTATTAGTATTTGAAGGTCAGAACTGCACATGCACAGTAATTTTTTATGAAGTGTTTAATGAGCACACCCACTACATTGTGTTCCATATTACAGGTCAATGTAATACTAGATAAGACTTGCATGATAAACAAATTCATTGAGTCAGTAGTACGCTTTAAGACTTATACCTATAGTCAAGATTGGTGTCTTATGTAAACACATTTAGCCAATTTGAAGAAAACGCACATTATATATATATCTATATATATATCTATATAAAAAAACCAACAACAACTGTAAAGGCTTCTTTGGAACCACTATGATCTGTGTAAATGTGTATTTAGGCACTTTATTAAAAAAATGGATTTTGAGCTGATAGATGGTAACAAGTTCTTCAAAGTTGCTTGGCATAATACCTCATGTGGGATGAAGCTCATGTTTTTGATTAGGGTGGTATCCCTACTCTTTAAAATAAAAAGCAAAACTGAAAGCCCATATCCTCCCTGAAGAGGCACACCCCTGCCCTCATCCTCCCACCCCCCCTTTTGTGTTACCAGGTGGCCCAGCTCTGAACCTGCCCTGCTCCTGACAAAGCATGCCCTTGTTTTGGGGCTGAGGGGTGACGGGGCAGAGAGAGACCTGTCTGCAGGCCATGTGTCTGAAGGAAGAGCACCTTCCTCCTCCTCCTTGCCATCCGCCACGCTCCGCCTGCTCTGGGACCCCAGGAGAAGATGGAGACTCCTTGGCTGGTGCTGCCAGGACGTGGCCCAGGAATAATGTAGCCTGAAAAGAGAGTGGCTACGCTCACTGGCTGACACTCGGCCCCCCTTCCAGACCCCAGCCAAGTCTAATCTGTACCACAAAACTTTGGAACTGCAGAAGGAACCCCCACCCCCTGATGGTGTTCATATATAGCTCATTTTTCTCACATCAGTGTTGTTTTTTTTCTCATTTTGTTGCTTTACTGAGTTACAGTCATGCTCTGGTAGAATCTCCCTTTATACCAGTTTACTACTTGCTGGGCTGCAAGCTTTTATCTTTTTTTTTTTAATTATTTTAAGTGCATTAGCTACAACAGTGCTACTGTTAAAATTCCTTTTCAACTTTTTAAAAGGTGATACTGTAATTTGTGTAGTATTAAAAGTGTTTTAATGAAGAATGTGTGATTTTTTTTTTCAAACCCACTTCCATCACCTTTGTTCCACACGATGTTTTTCTCTGGCAGATCACCTGCATGCCACTTTCGCTGACAGCTGCTGAACTAACCTGTTGCAGGTTTTATATCTTTTCCTTTTTTTCTTTTTTTTTACTTGGGGCACTACACATAAGGAAACCAAGAGCTTTAAATACCCCATGCACTTTCTGTATATGAAAAAAACCCCTCCAAAAAGATATATAGCTGCCCAAGTGTAACTTTAGTTTTTTTTTTTAATACTGTTTCTGGCACTTGTAAGCAGGCAGCAGTACAGGACAAGGGGGGGTGCATGGAGCTGGTGGGTGCTGCCCTGCTCTCTGGTCCCGAGGGCTGGGAAAGGTGCTGCACAAGGGAGGCTTTGACCGCTTTTGTGGTGGCCTCGGAAAACCTGGCATGTTTGGGATCTCTTTTTAGATGTGCTGTAAACCAGGCCATGGCAACGGTGTGTTTTTATGAACTAGCACTTAGGCAAAGGGTATAAATACATTTGAGAGTGCTCTCTAGTGGCTTGTTACATCAACAGAGACCCTGGATCCTTCTGTGCATGGGCCAAGCTCCACTCATCCATCTGTCCTGCCCGTGGGGTGGCTGCTATTGGTGGGATGGGATGGATGAGATAGTATAGGATGCTGCTCTGGTGGTACCCAGCCATCCACTCACCCTCCTGGGGTGATGGTTCACCTACATGGTGGCAGCCATCCTGCCAGTTGTACCTGCTCCCCATGTCGAATTCGCCCCCAAAGCAGCATGGGACTCCCTGTGTGCTGTCCTGGGGTTATGGCGCAGATGTGATCCCTGCACAAGCACAGCCTCTGCTCTGGTGGGATGAGGAAAGGTTGGACCTTGCAGAAAATGGCACCAGGAGTAGTTGAGCTCGTTGTAAACTGAGACGTTTGTAGACCTGAGTCCTACTGCTTCAGCCCCACAGCAGAGCTACAGGCGGGAGGTGTCTCAGTTTTGCTTGAAAAGGCTCAGCCCTGAGTATTTCATGTTTGTCCTCCTGGGGTATTTGCATTTAGGTGGCTCCAGCTGCGGCTTTAGAAAAATAATTAAAAAACCTCAGCCCTTTCCCAAACCGGACTCCAGCTTGTTCAGACACCGCAGCCCAGTCCAGTCTAAACTACACCTTAGGTCTGTGGTCCCAGAGATAACCAGGCAATTAAAAAAACCCCAAAACCCAAGAAAACCATTTCCTCCTGTTAAACCCAAGGTGGCCCTGGACAATGCAGATTCCCTGCAGGTTCTGCAGAGGGCCCAGCTGCGCTCCCCGGACCCCAGGTATGCCAGAGGGACACCCCCTGCCCTTTGTTCCCCGGAGCAGGACCCTCTTCCCCTGCCCTTTGTTCCCCAGAGCAGGACGCCTTTCCCCTGCCACAGCCCAAGGTCAGGCCATGCGGAGCAGCAGAGGAATGGAGTGGTTGCTTATCCACTCCATCACCCCAGTCTCTCACCCCAGTGACTCTCTCACTTCCTGGCACAGCCTCTGCAGCAAGCCCTGAGCATGGAGCACGAAGTGTGGGGTTCAGCTCTGAATGTCTGAGCTCCCTGAAAGGCTGAATCCATGAAACATTCGACGCCTCCCATAGAAATCCCCCAAGTGCATGTTAGCGGCCGTGTGTCTGTCCTGCTTGGTTGGCATAGGTGGACTGGTGATAACTCTGCAGTTACTGTTATTGACAAGTCACCTAACTGCTCTCCTTCTGCCACTCCAGCCAGCTTTGTAGGGATCGGCAGAGTAGAGCACAGGCTAGACCCCAAAACGTTGCATCAAGCACAGTTCCCCTGTGAAACAAACTCGCAGAGAAGCCAGGAAAAGTTCAGGAAAGCTTCCCACTGTGGTAGGTGTTTCTTCCTCCTGTCACGTTTGACTTGACAAACACCACGAGAAGAATCCCTGCTCCTCAGCTCCCACACAAGAACTCACCCTGCCCTGTACAGTGCCCCTCTGCGTTCCCCCCTCCTTGAAGTCCCCTTCCTTCTCTGTATGCTGCCCCAGCCCCTTCCCGGGTCACCCTGCCCGGGGACCTGCGGCGAGGCGGCAGGACAACAGGCTTCCCTCCTTGCTGGAGAGCTGGGGCTTCCCTGGGAAAGCCTGGGGGGTCTCGGGTTTTCAGGGACACCTCGTCCACTGCCTCAGGGAAGAAGGGCATTCACTGTTCCTTGCAAAAATGCCAAGCACGTATTTTCTTTTACGCTGTTCCACTACAAAGCTCTTATCCTCCCCCTCCTACCCCATCCCGCACCAGAGATGCCTCATGCTTATTTTTTTGCCTTCTCTCTTTTTTTTTTTTTTTTTTCTTTCTGGCAACCATTTGAAAACAAACAGAAGATGAGTAAACAGAGATGAAAGGGGTTATTGGTTCACCAGGTCACTTCCTTGCAGCGGGGAAACAACTCCTCCCGTTCCCGTTCCTGCACTGCAGCGGCTGGCTGGCAGCTGGGAAGTGGGCAGGCAGTGGGCTGAGGATGGGGTGCTTCCCTCTGCCACCCACTTGGCCACCAGCACAAGAAAGCAAGCTGGACTTTCCTCTTATCCTTCCCGTAGCTTTGGTTATTTTTGTTCTTCTTTTGCATCTTTATGAGCTGAAGGAGGCCCCCACCCCTTTTTTATTTTTTTTTCCAAAGAGAGTCCCTTAATTTATTCTTTCCCACCAAAAATGCAGGTTTTTTCCAATCCGTTTTATGGGACTCCATATTCTCCAACTGTCCAGCAGTAAGATGACTTACAGATATTAGGCAACAACTGTCTAACGGAATGAGGCATTTAATTTTGTCCAGACTATTTACAACTCTTGTTATTTTTTTGTTTTGTTTTGATTTGCTTAATCCAGCTGCTGTTAAGCACTATGGACAAATAATTTTCTTTTTTAAGATGCATCATCCCTCTGCTGATAGAAATCTCAAAAATGAGAGTACTGTAGGAAAAACGTGAGTGGGAGCAGGGGGAGGAGATGCTGAACATTATCACCTTTCTTTTATGTCACAAAAATCAGGCAATAAATCAGCTCCTGCTCCTGGACTCATGCCTTTGCGGATCCTACTTCAGGTATTGCAATGAAACCAAACCAGCATAAGCACCATTTTTCCCATTGTACTTCCAGACCCAATTGGACTGTAACAATTAAAAAAAACCCAATGCTAACTTCCCTGTGATTTTGTGGTGGTGATTGAATAGGGCTCCATCCATTTTTCCTGTAAGAACACAGTTAAGGCAACTCACCCGTCAGAAATTACTGAAGGAAGGCACCTCTTTTTCCTTGCAGAAAGTACGTTTATTAACTCTGGGCAACAAAACCCTCCATGCAGTAGCAGTGCTGGGAATTGGCTCTCCTGCATCTGGGAAGAAGGGGGATGGATGGGCCCTGCTGGGGCTTCACCTTGTCATTCCATAGACTCTAATTAGTTCAAAATTTCTCCTTAAACATCTAACCTGTGCCTTCGACTTTCCTGGAGAAACAAACAATGATAAACAGCATGAAGCAGCGTTTTTCAAACTGTGCTTTTTAATGTCTATTTTAATGGCTACTTTCATATTGTGAAAGCCCTTTTATTTGAGTTAGTCCTTTGTTTTTCTTTGGAGACAAATAACCTGTGTCCATAAGTGAACTGACTACTTTATACCCCCTAGTAATATTAATAACCAGATGTTTATTTCACCTCACTGGTTCTGCTTCTCTAGGTCTTTGCCTGGACCTCTTTATGCAATCATATGAAAATTAATTTGCGAAGATTGAGGTCTGACCTCTCCTCTCCTCCACTATTCGATTATTTCCCGAAATCCACCTCTTAACAGCGAGGCTTTCCAGGTAGCGAGACTTTCTGGGAACAGAGGTGGGTGGTTAGTCATTTGGCCTCCGGCCACCCCTCAGGAAGTACTTGCAACAAGGGCTCTGCAGGTTTTGTGTGGTCCTGGCGCTGGTGGAAGGTTCAGACCGGCAGCCCAGCCCAACCACCACGCTGACTCCCGTTTATCTACCGAGCAGGAACATTTTGAACTGCAGCGGCAGCATGTGTTTCTTCATCCTGTATCACAAAAGTTTCCTGACATTTAGTGTTTTGGGGTGGATCCCTTCCTTTTCTGCAAAGAGTGCCAATTTCAGTGCTGCTTTTGATGGATAACAGTCCACGAAGTGCTGGAGCAACACCAATAAATCTGGTTTGCGTAGGCAAGCTTCCGGGATCCCTTTTTAGCTGCTCCCTGGATGCATAAGGACAGGGTTACCTGCCCTGCCTGCCTCCCCTGTCCTTGTCCCTGCACCCCTGCTGCTGGCAGCATTTTCCTTGGGGGAGTAACCTTCAGAGTGTCTGCAGAGAAAGGCGCTGTCGGAGAGGGTGGGACCTCACGGTTCCTTTAAGCTCTTCCCAATCAGCTCCAAAAAGGTGCTGTGACTCTGGTTGTTTCATACAGTCACTGATAGTGACCAAGGGCAGTCAGCTAGTGTCTCATGGGCTACATTTGGCCCATCAAACACCATGCATGTGGGTACTTCTGTTGGCAGAACGCTTTGTCTTCCTTTACTGAGCCTAATTTTATTTCAGGTTTTCAGCTGCTGCATGAGAACTTCGCACAAGCCCCTCTGAAAGGTGAAGCAGTGTTTAATCCCCAGGAAGAGATACCACTGTCACCCTGGCACAGACTTCTTTTGGATGTGAATGGTGAAGGGGGTTGCTGGGTGGATTTGAGGCTGTGGAAGGTGGAGCCAGGCTGGGTCTCTGGGTGAAACGTGTATTTCCCAGCTTGTCCTGAGTTCCTCTCCTTAGCAAACTCTGATGTAGGTCAGTGAAAGCAGGACTGCAAGATCGGTTCCTCTTTCCTTTTGTTCCTTTTCAAGAAGGTGATGGCAATGAAGCATCCTTTCTGTATACCGCGCACAGCCAAACCCCAGCATTGCTTCCATGAAGCAGTTTGCAACCCACCAGAAATAAAAATCAGTCCGATTCCAAAGCAGGTATCAAGGACTGCAGTGAGACTTTCTCCTTAGAAAAGAAAAAAAAAAAAAAAGAAAGAGAGAAAAAATGTCTAAATTAGGTGTCATCCAGCCCTGCTTCATCTTGTTGACTGTGCGAGCTGGAAGCTAGCTGGTCTAAATTGCTCATCACTCCTTTGAGCTAAAGCCCGGGCTGGCACCAGGGGCAGGCTGGTGATGGCCACCTGAATTTAATCCCTCTTGCTCAGATGGTCCACAGGACACTCCTTCAGGTACCCCTGGTCCCATTGTGTCTTGGTAACCAAGCTTTGGGTTTTGCCGCAGCACCCACAGGTGTACCGATTAGGGTGCATGGTGCCAGGAGCCACTGTACAGAGCCAGGGTGCCGAGCAAACAGGGAGCAGGTGAAATACAGGCAGTGCCATCTGGGTTTCATTTACTGGGCTTAAGTAAGACAAAATAAGGTGAATTTGCTCTCAAGGCGAAAAGCAAAGCTCACATTTTAGGCACTGAAATGTTGGCCTTTAGTCGGCTTTGAAAACAAACCCAAAAAAGTGCTATTTTTCTTTTGTCATCTCTTTCCCTTCCAATCCTGAACTGGATCCCATCCTGCCAACAGCGTTGTCACTGCCTTGACCAGCCCCATGGGAGCATCCCTATGGGTAAATTTTCACCAGAAGGGCAGGCAGAATCAAGCCCGAAATGTAAATGATGAATTACAACACACAGTTTTGCTCTAATTATATAAGAAATCATTTCATTATAAATAGGTTTTTCAGTTAAATGTATTACTAGCATCATGTTATTACTTATTCATAATTAATTAAATCATAGCAGATTTCTGTGTTATTATCATTTCAATACACTATAAATAATTCAGAAGAAATGTTGGTTCTTTCTGCCTGGTATGTGCAGATAAAAGCCAAGGAGCAACCTGGGCCTGAGCATGGCAAAGTTCCTCCATCCCAAACTCTCTCACAAGCATGTTCTTTAAATAAACCGGGGAGGAGAGAGACAGGGAGTGGCCAGGGAATGAAGCGAAATGCTGGTTCCTGTCATCAGTGTTGCAGGGCTCCTGGCTCCATGCAGGGCATCTCCTGGCTGCTTTTCAGAATATCCAGAGGGAAGTGCGGAGCTGTGGGAGTGAAGGACTTGAAGCTGTTACTGATCCACCAGTCTGCAGTTTCCACACATTATTGGCTTAGGCCTTGAAGTACAGTGAAGGGATTTTGTTGTTGTTGTCAATCACTGCACACTTGATTGGCCTTTTCAAAAACGAGCAAGAAATGTTGGAAAATTCACATTTAAGCTACATTTAGAAATTTATGTGTAAGGGCTCATTATTTATTTCAAGTGAATTTACCTGGGAAATAAAATTCTTATTTGTGAGCAAGAGAAAAATACCATGATTCCAAGGAGAATCTTCTATGTATTTTAATACTCAACTCACTGGTACTGGTGTCTCACTGGGTTATAATAAATTGGAAGGGCTGGAAGAGTTTCTTGAAGCCATTTATTACTGTTGCTGTCTCCTTAGCCATGTCCTAAACAGAAAAGAGTTTTGTGAGTCCACGGATACAAACCATGCCAGGATGGTGGGGGTTGAAAGGCTAGACTCAGATAGTGGGATGTGCTCCACCACCCCTGAGCTTGGCAGGGAGCTGGCAGAGGTGTGAATGGGGGGCAGGTGTAACTGGATCAGGCCTGTGGAAGGCGTGATAGAGTCAGGAACTGCCTCAGAGTTGAGGAAATGAAAAGAATAAGCCTGAGAACTGACCCGAGGCAGTGAGCTTTGCTAGAATTGCTGGATATGCTCCCTAAGTGCTTTTGTGCCTGCTCTATGTCCGTGCCACATGTATGTGTTTGCACCTCAGCAAACATTCATGTATTGTGGCTCTGGGGAAATCCCTCAGCAATAAGACTGGCCACCAAGGCAACTGCAGTTGTTCTTTGCCTTATGAAGGAGCCTCGTGGCAGATCTTCATCTCATTTGCCCACCAGGAAAGAGAGAGAAAGGAGAGGGCAGGGAAGTACCTCTTCTCACCCAGGGAGAGGTGGGGAAGGGCCCAGTGGTTGCACAGAGCCAAGGCAGAGTGTTTTGGCATGCACCAGCCAGGGGAGAACTGCAAAGGGGGTGGTGTCACTTCAATCAGCAAAGCGTCCAAAGGTTAAAGAGAAAAGGAGGTCCAAGCAATGCCTTGCACAATCACCATTTCTTCTCAGCATAGCCTCCCCATGGGACAGCTGGTTCCTCTTCAGCTCTTGTGGGATGAGCAGCACCTCACCGGGCCTGATCCCAGTCTTCCTTCCCCATATAAACCCTGTCTGTGCAGGGGCGGCCATAGGTTTACAGCAGTGAAGCTGGGATTAGGACCTGGCCTCTGCAAGTTTGGAATAGGCTCTGCTCAGAAGCACAGGAAGGAGCAGGGTGTCTCCTGATGGAAAAACATGGCTGGGTTTCTTGGTCCAGCAGACGGCACAGAATCCATGTTGTTCTTGTTCTGGAGAGTTCCCCAGGCATGCTGGGGAGTGGCGAGGGGAAGGAGCTGCAACATGATGCCTCTCAAACTGCAGCCAGGGAGGGTAAAGCTTATGGCAACAGCTGGAGCCATTAACTCTCTAATCTCTCCCTTTTCATTACATTGGAGTCTCTGAGCTTTGTGTTACACCAGTGGCCTCTGGCAGTTTCTTGAAGAAACAAGACTCCTCTGAGATTAAATATAGTAATAATAATAATAATAACAACAACAACAACAACCCCACCAAAAAAGGGAAATTACTTGTCTGAAAATGAGTGGCTCAGATGTGCAGATTTTGGTGTGGAAGGCACCTCACTATTGGCAGTGATGGGCACAGGAGACCTGCTGTGAAACCTAGTGCTGGGGCTGCCAGGCCTCTCACTGCATTCACACGGCTCCAGCTTAACCTAGGGCAAGCGACACCTTCTGGTACAGCCATGACTGGACACAAGTTGGGCTTTTTTTGGCTGCTTGGATGGCTGCTTCCTGGGTGGGGGCAGCGGCCCCCGCAGACCTGCAGGTGAGGTCCTGGCCATGCTCACAGGGCACATGGTGGGCAACCAAAACTGCAGTCAACTCTGGTCCTTTACTCTTATATTTTTGTTAAAAGAAAGGATGCTCTTCATCTAGCAGGTGAGGACCCTGCTGGTACTCAAGGTCCTTCTCCCACACCTCCCCTTCTTAGCTCAGGAGGATTTATTCACCTCCTTGGGGTGTCCCAGCTGTGCCAGCACCCCATGCATGGCTCATGAGCCGCCCACAGCTATCCCAGGCTGAGCAAACTCCCAAAGGTGGGACCTGTCCACCCTCTTACTTGAGCTGTTGCTGCTGTTCATGCAGCCAGCTGGGCAGAAGGAACCTGGTCTGGTGGGGCACTGTGCATGTCTGCTTGTATGTGAGTGGTGGCGTGAGGGAAGTGGTGGCAAAGTGAGAGGGAGGGACAGGCTGCCTGTCTAAGCAGCAGCGTGGTGTAGGGTTGGCTTCAGCTCACTGCAAAACCCTCCCACGCTGTCCACTGTCCCATCATTACACAGAACCTGGTGCAGAGGCCCAGGTTCTCAGCACCCCTCGCCTGCCAGCACTCAGAAGGGCTCCCCAGTAGAGCTGGCGTGAACTTCCATCTCTTTTTTTTTTCTTTTGAAAACAGATGGGAAAATCTGGGCCTAAAGGTCAATAACCCAGCTGTGTCCATACAGAGGCTGGTCAGCATCGGGGTGGGGGTGTGGTGGAAGCGGTCTCTCCTCCGGGCCCCAGGGAGCCCTGGTTCCCCTCCGGGCATGGTGTTGCAGGCAGGAGTAAGCAAATGAGAAGAAATTGCCCTGACTTAGCAAGAGGTCATGCAGAAAGGTCCATGCTGGCAGACGAGACAGTGTGCTAAAGATAACTGTTTGACAAACTATATTTACTCTCCCTTTCTGGGAGGACTTACAGGGGATTTGGAGCATTGTGCTAATATAAGCCATCCAGTGCCTGCGGTAGAGGAAGCGCCTACTCGGGGCTGCTTTGTGCTTGTGTCTTTACAAGCCATGAGAGGGGACACGGCTGAAAATAGCCTTGTCTCCTAATTGTGTTCTTGGGAATGCTAATCAGCAGCCTTGCTCTTCCCACCAGCAGCAACCAGGAAGCAACACTGCGTGATCAAGTGCGGCTGCTTCCCTCCTCACGACCATCTTGCTCGCCAGCAGCACTAGTTGCCCTTGCCTGTGTTCCTCCCTAACCTGGGGCTGAGGTGACTCATCCTGGGGGCTCTCAGAGCCAGAGGAAAGCCTGCTGTCCCTGTTTTTTTTGGGTGTTCTGGGAAGCCTCTGTACTGGAGCTGGCTTTCTGCCTCCCAGAGCTCCCCACCTAAACAAAGACAATAGGGGAGGTAGTGCTGGACAAAGGGACGAAAGAGAGACTCCTGCTAGAGAGTCGGGATTTTCCAGCCGATACTCAGTAAGCCTTCTGCCATATAAGAAAAGAGGCACTTGAGATTTTGAGTACGCAGTAACCATGACAAATACAGAAGTACAAAAACAGCTCTAGGCAGCTAGAAAGAACAATACCAAACAAACAAATTAGCCATCTGTACCATCTCTAGCTCCTAAAAGTAAACATAAACAGAGGCCCACACTGAAAAGGGCTGTACTCATAATAAATCAATTAGCTCCGGCAGCCCTTGGAGGCGGCAGGGGTGAGGGGCAGGGACCAGGGGAGCAGACCTCTCCCTGCCTCCCTTCAGGTTCCCAAAATGCACTCCTACGGGCTGGGGAGAGAGGATCAGCTCACCAGAGTGCTCCACCCACGAGTTACAGCAGGAGTGACACCATGGAAAATCTCGACCCCAGGAGGGGGATGTCCAGCGTTCACATTTCAGAGACTTCCTTTCCCAAGCCCTAGCCAGCGAGGGTCTTGTGATCCTTCCTCTCTCCTCTCCTTTGGGCGCAGCAGGGTGTTGGGAAGGTTATAAATACAGGCAACTGTTTGCTCTAATCCATCTCCATCTGTGGGGATCAGCAGTGCATCAGGGTCCTCTTTCCTCACTCCCAATTTATCTCTGATTGACTTGCCCATCCCATGGCCACCATTCATAACCCTCAGCTTTCTGTGTTTCTTACTGATGTCTCCTTATATGACAAACACCCACGGAAAACCACCACAAAACAATCATCCTCTTGAGATGGAGAGTCACTAGAGCAGTCGAGAGAGGTTAGCAGGGCAGCCCTTTTGGGAGCTTCTGTTCCCTCTGTTCTACATGGTGGGTATCTTACTCCAGAGAAGAGCCAGCAGGCAGTGGATTTGGTAATAAACTGCCTTGGTATTGTGGGAGCCCAAACCCCTCCACAGAGCGCAAAGACCAGGATGTTTGCCCTGTGAAGGACCTCTGCTGTGTATCTAAGGAAGGGAGCCAGACCCTTCATGTAGCAAACCAGGAGTGTGCTCCCCACAGCCACCTCAGATGTTAGTGTGAAGTGCTGTGTACTACCAGTTGGGAAGGGATGGTGATGGGACCTGTTGATGGTGGGACCTATCTCTGAAGATGCAGCTCCAGGACTTGCTGACCAGCTTCCACTTTTGAGTCCCCTGGGCTGTCCCCAGCCTGTGCAAGGTCTATGTGTGAACTGTGCCACTCACCTCTGAGCACACTCAGACCAGAGGATATGCAGGGCATATTTACAAAGCCCTGTGGCCATCTCATTGCTGGTCAAGCCTGCAGGTGGGAAGGAGTTTGGCATTACTGTGAAGACTTGCACTACTGTCTGTGCCTCACTGCACCCTTCTGAGGAGGGCACAAATGGGTGAAATTTGAGTTGGGGGCAAGTATTAGGAGAGCAATGCAGACTGGGGGAGAAAACAAACACGCCCATGAAAGGGTGGCACGCTAAGCCTAAAATCTGTCACTGTCAGAGAAAGAGCAACAGCAGCATCTATCTAATAGCACATGCCGATGGGGTAGGAACTCTTTGTTGGTGCGTGACCTTCAAGTCATTGCCAGGAATAGATTTTGGCTCCAATTTCAACCCTAAGTAAAGCACCTTCTCCTGTCATGATTTGGAAGCTGAAGCATTTCAGTTTCCAGAAACAAACAGAACTCGCAGGAGACTGCTTGACAGCCCTGGCGCGGCTGGGCTCTGCGCTTTGGGAATGATACACAGCGATGGTCTTGATGGGCTTCACCCCCGTCCCTGTGCCTCCCCATTGTCCTGGGGCTCCTGTGCACAGTCTAGCCTTCACCAATTACACAGCTGCATCTTTTCCCCTAGTCTGTAAAAAGCTATTATATTTTCTACTTCATTTTTAACAGTACCATTCAACTGTTGTTCCAGGCTCTCACTGCCAATTTCCATAGCAGATAGTTCTGTTCAAAGACCCCGAAGCCCAACAGCCAAAGAGAAGCAAAGTTTCTGAATGGAGGAAGACCATCTCCCCCTCAAGTTAGCAGAGAGGTGCAGGGTGGGACCTGGGAGCCAAACAGCCATCTGTTTTGCATGGCAGCTGTTCCCTTCAAACCAAAATAATCAAGCCTCCCACTTCAACACCCTCTCCTATTTTACAAAGGTGAATGAGAAGCATGGCCTGCTCTGCCCTTTATGGAAAGTGGCAGCCCAGTGACCAGAGGGCAGTACAGGGTGCCAGAGGGGGCAAACTCCACTGCAGGTGCCCCTGCCCTCGCCTGGCAGTGTGGGTGCACCTGCCGGCCCCCGGCAGAGGCTCTGGGCATTGCTCCCCTCCTGCTTTCTGAGATGGCGGAATTGGAAGGAAACGATGCACAGCCTGTTCTGACAGCAGAGAGGTCCCCTGCCCTCAGCAGAGGTCTCAACAGAGCTTATGAATGGGGTCCTGGCTCCCCTGCCTCTGTGAATTGAGCTTTGGGTTTGCTTCTTCAGACTTAGCAGCCCACAGTGGGCCATGGTCACACACAGGCTGTGCTCCTTCAGTGGTCTTCAGAGGTGGAGGCAGCGAGTGCATGTGTGTGAGAGCGGGCAGGGGTGCAAACACAGGCCTGTGCACACTCTGCCTGTGAACAGCCTAAAAATTCCTGAACCGCCCTCAGGAAGAAAATGTTTTGTTAAACATCACCTGAAATGAGTGGTTTCACTTCAGTGGAAAGCCACGTCTGATCCAGTGCTGGGGGCTGGGGTACTGAAACGAGAGGCAGGTTGAGCTCTTGAGAGCAAGCGCTGGTGGTGCAGGGGAAGGCAGCAGCTTTTACCTCAGGTACTTAAATTTCTGTACCCTCAGAACATTTTCTCTGCTTGTTTGAAATGTTGCTTCAGCAGCCACGGAGGAGAATACAAGCCCTTTGTTGCTGTCTGTGTCTGCCTGCTCTGCCAAGCAAACTCGGAATGGCAGGGGACATTACCCGTCACAGAGGTGGGATGGCTGTCTGGCGGCATTTCAGAAATGGAGGAGCAGGCTTGGAGTGGAGAATATTTACAAGGACTCTTTAACTTGCTGCAGTCCAACACCGTTAATTGGCTTCAGACAGGTGAGGACCATACTGTTGCTTCATGGACTGGCCATTGCAGCTGTTTGCCTCAGCTAGTTAGGCATGGCAAGACATGGAGGGTAGGTAGGAAGCCATCAAGACAGACAGGAGAGGTTTTGTATTCACTTTGCACCACTTTAAATGAGCACAAAATATGTGGCAGAAGTCCACCATGTCTAATAAGCTCCTATCGAAGCTGGAAGAAGGCGTGTTCCTTCCAAGTCTCTGAGGAGAAGCTGGGCCTAGCTGTGCCCTGTTGGGAAATGGTGCTGGGTATGGGTGCTGTCATCTGCAGCCCTCTGCCTCTGTCTGGTATTAGGATGCTTAGCAAATCCTGGGATCAGTTTTCTTCTTGCAAGCAATGTCCGAGCATGCCAGTGAAATCCAGCATAACTGGAGTTGGGAAGAAAACTGTCTGTGCATGCAGCTTGCAGCTGGTAGAAGATACGGTGACATTTAAAGTCTGTATGGATGCTGTCAGAGCTGATAGAGCACCAAGCTGGTGTAGCAAGGGGAGTGGAAAGTGTTCATAGGTACCTGCTTTAGAAATGACATGCTACACACACTACATAAGACTATGCAGGGGCAGTGCTTGGGAGGGTTGTTTTTTGTTGGATTTTTTTAATAGAAACCATGATACTTATCTGCAATACTGGGGAAAAAAACAAAAAACCACCCACCCCCCCCCCCCAAAAAAAAAAAAAGCAAATAAAACTCACCCCCCCCTCCCCAAACCTGAAACACTTTAAACTGCCTGAGATACTGGAGCAAAAATGTTCTGCTGCTCCTGGTGAGCCTGGTCCTTCAGAACCTGAAGCCCACAGCAGAATGGTGACAGATGCAGCCACCTGTTGTAGTGGCCACGAGGACATTTTCTGTATGGGGTAATTATCAAGGATACAGGGTTCAGTTTATTACCATATCCAACAGGCATGAAAGATGCCTTATAGATCTGTGAGATAATCGTTGGTAGTTAACACTTCCCAATTTCTGCCCGGTTGTTGTCCAGATCCCTCCATTTGGGTGTACAGGAGCCATGCTGTCATGAATTTTAAAGCTCGTTAGTCCTTTCATGGCTTTTAAGAGATCTGGTCTTCCAGGCACACAGGTTGAGTAGTTTGTCCCTCCCTCAGGTCTGCCTTCTTCAGGATAAAAGAGGTAGGAGCAGGAGGATGGAGAGTGCTCGTGTGGCACCGCAATGAAAGCTCTCTCATTACAAAGCTCCTGAAAATTAAACTATTTGTCATATGTAACAAACTGTGCGTGTCCTGTATAGCAATAAAAATATCAAAAGTAGTACTAAGAACTAATGCGGGCCATAAATACCGACTCATATTAGTAATATTTTCGTAGGGCCATTATAACTAAAATATAAATGGAGTTTTTATTTTAAACATTTAATATTAATCAGAGGGTTATGAAAATACATAACAAACAACTGTGACATACCCATGGCCTAAATAATAAAAATGAAATGGGTGATGAATTCCTGTGAAAATTTAATTTGCAAAAGAAAGAACATTGCATTAATAAGGCATAATTACATCATCAAATATTTACCATTATTTGCTGGAATCCATTTTATTTTTATTTTACATAATAAACAGTGGGCACATAAAGCAGCAGGCTGGGCCCCATCTGAACTCTCTTTGTGCCCCCAGGTTGCGCAGGCAGAACACTTGTAGCTGAAGTTGTGCTTGTTTGCTTCATGGTTTTCCTCCAAAGACTGCAACACTGCGTTACTCTCCAATTCTGGCATCTCATCTGTTACTCAGCATGCACCCGTAGCACTATTCCAACCTGTACCTCGAAGAAGAATAAATAAGGCGGCCCAATGTCCCTCGCAGACCCAGTCAATGGAGGAACAACCGCTTTGCGTGGGCTGGCTGCAGAGCGCCGTCACTCAGCAGCCACCTTGACTTCTCCAAGGGTCTCTGGAGTTTCTCACTACAGAAGCAGTGAGAAGAAAAAATGGCATTGAAGCTGCCGAGCTTGTATCCCCTTCCATCCAACAGCCAGGCTAAGGCTGCTGGCAGGGGTCCATTTTGCAGAGGGTAACACCAGTGGATGGCCATACCCCCACTTGCCATGTTTTACACCTATTCAAGTGATGAGATTTATTTTCTTACTACAGATCTGACAGCTGAAGGTATTGGGACCTTTCTGAGGTGCTCCTACACCTGCTGAGGTGCAGGATTCTGGTGGGCTTTCTGTGTAAACAGGTGCTTGAGGCACATCTCAAGCATCCAGGCAGGGCTGGTGAGGAAAGGCTGTCTCAGGGGTTGTCACGTGGAATCGAAGCCCTCCTTTCCAGGGTGGTTGTTTTGCCATCAGCTTTCGCAATGCGCAGTTGCTGCTGCCCTGTTTTGTGTTGCACTTGTTTTGGACAACCTTTGCACTGCTCAGCCAGTGCTGAGAGACTCAGTGGGTTCTTGGGGTTTTTTTAGGTTAATTTGGAAAACTTCCCTGATTACACATCTGTCAGTATAATTTACACCTCTGAGGATTGGGTTGATTAGAGAATCAGTGAGAATGATTAATTTTATTCATTGAAGGCAGGGCTATGAGTGTGCAGCAACCTGCGACTGAACTGATATTTCCTTTAATGGTTCATCTGGGTCCCTGGCAAGCCTGAGCTGAGGCTTCAAAAACTTGCTCAGTAAATGTTTCTGTTAGTCCAAGCTTCAGTGGTCCTGCCAAGCCAAACCATGTCCAGCTTGCCTTCTGGCTACAGGCTTGAGTTTCAACACCCCCACTCATACAGACACACACAGGAGCAGTCTGTTAACTTTGGACGGAGGTGTGCCCACATCAGACATGAGGCTTTGATGCCTGACAGTGGAGGCAGAGACCAGCTGAGCACGGGAAAATGAGTTTTACCCCTGCTTTCAGGGGGCTGTCATCATCAGTAGCAAGTCTGTGTCCCTCCTCCATGTCATGGGCAAGGGAGCTGGTACTGGGAGAGGTTGGAAGGAGGGAAGGGAGAGCAGTAAGCAAGCAGACAGCGCTGGATCATGTTGCTATAACTTGTATCATTAATGAGGAGGATAATGGGATAGAAAGCCCACTTTAAAACCTGTGGGTACCTCCAGGTGGGGAAGCACACTTTGCAAGAAGCACTTTGGAGGGCTAGAAATCAAAGTGGTCTTGACAAATGGGAGGAATGGTCTGAGGTCAATAAAATGAAATTCAATACACACACTTAGGGGGAGAACTAAAGCGGGTAATGATGCGTTGGGGAAGGGCCAGGCTGGTAGCAGCAGTGCAGGGGAGGTCCAGACAAGTGGCTAAGGAGCAGACAGTGGTCCAAGGTGAGGAAGGGACTGACTAGGTAGTGCTGGTGGTCATGTCAGGTGTCAGCCTGAGGAAATCACTATTCCTCCCTCCTCACAAGTGAGCTGGGTGGAGGATGGCATCTGGATGCTCTGGGGACAGTGCCAGCAAGTGTTGTGGTGAGCGGGGCACAGTGGTAGCCTGGAAGAGGTGACTTAAAGGGAAAGGTTGAAAGAACTGGTTTTTCCAGGCTGGAAGAGTGGAGGATGAGGGCAGATCTGGCAGTGGGTCAAATATGTAGGGGTTGCATCGCCTAATGAGTCTTCAAGTAGGCAGAGAAGAAAGTGAGCTGTTTCTCAGTGAGTGACCCGAGTTAGAGCTAAAGGAAAAACATGCTGTAACCAGCAGGAGAGGTGAGCCCTGGCAGAGGGCTGCCCCTGTCACCAAAGATATTTTAAAAAGGTTAAACAAATATCAGTCGGGGATATCAGACAGGAAGAGAGGGGGAGGGAGGGGAGGAGGGGCTGGATGATCTCTGGAGGTCCCTCAAGCCGTACATGTCCACGACTGCTGTGATTCAGTTTGGGGCAGTGCCCAAAATATGTCTGGTGAATTCCACACATGTCCTGAGTGACTCCTCATCCCGAGTTGTATGTTGTCCTAAAATGGTCCTTGATTTTTTGCAGAGAGGTCGTGCCTCTTACAAAGTGGGATATTTAGGGCACCAACAGCACCATCATCTCCCAAAGCACGAATCAGATTTTTAATATTTGAAATTATTTTCTGTAACTCTATTTCAAGCCTGGGTGAGTTTTACACCCATTCAGATCAAAGTTTCTCTACTGGCATGACTACAGTGCCTGTATTGCCAAAGCTAACATATAATACAAATCAAATGATAAGCTGTATGAAATACTGTTTCATCTATATCCAACACTAATATTGTAAGATGTCGAATCCTAGCGTCCTTCCTCAAAAATAGCATAAATTGAGAATTCCAAAAAAAAGAACGTCCGGGAAGAAAGCAAAAAGTATTCAGCACTGTGCTGGGCATTAACTTCACTAGGAAAGGGGACGAGGTTAAGCTGAATGAAACCGATGTGCAGAATAGGTCAGGTTAGCCAATGACATCATAAAAAAGGTTGCTGTTTCATGCATGTTCTTCTAGTTAAGTCAAGAGATTTAATTACAACAGACTCAGAGATGTTGGAGCTACAAGGTTGCATTTAGACTAGGAAATAAAATGTCTTCGGGTGGTATTTCAGACTCAGCTGAGTCCTGCTTTGTAGACATACCCCATGGGACCCTTAGCAGTCTGAGCTGCACTGTGTTGAATAACGTTCACCTTCTCCCCCCAAAGCTAGAGTGGAAGTAGCACACACACATCAATGTGCTTCACTATTTATTATATATTTGAAAAGTCAGATCTTCTGTGAGGACAGAGAGAAGAATGGCACATTAAGTTTGCATGGTGAAAAAAAATAATCAGGATTTTACAGAGTCATAAAACCATTTAGGTTGGAAAAGACCTTTAAGATCAAGTCCAACTGTTAACCTGGCACTGCCAAGTCCACTGCTAAACCATGTACCTAAGTGCCACATCTACATGTTTTAAATGCCTCCAGGGATGGTGAGTCCACGGCTTCCCCGGGCAGCCTGTTCCAATGTTTAACAACCCTTTCAGTGAGGAAATGTTTCCTAACATCCAGTCTAAATCTCCCTTGGTGCAACTTGAGGCCATTTCCTTTTGTCTTATCACTTGTTACTTGGGAGAAGAGATCAACACCCACCTGGCTACACCTTCCTTTCAGGTAGTTGTAGAGAGCAACAAGGTCTCCCTCAGCCTCATTTTCTCCAGGCTAAACTGTCCTACTTCCCTTGGCTGCTCCTCATAAGACTCATGCTCCAGACTCTTCACCAGCTGCATTGCCCGTCTCTGGACATGCTCCAGCATCTCAATCACTTTCTTGTAGTGAAGTGTCCAAAACCAAACACTTCCAAGGTGTGGCTACCTGCTGTCCTTACTGTAAGCAACCTCTGCCTACAGCCAGGTGGTAACTCTCTGCCTCACTCTTGTTTCTGTTCATCCACCATGGCCTCCGTGCTATTTCTTACTGTTTCCCCAGTTGGCCAGGCTGCACACCAATGCCTTTTATGGCCAGGCAGGGGAAGCAGTGGATGTAGTTGCATGCACCCCACCTCTGGACACTACCCCTGGCCACCTGTGTACTCTCATGCCCTTGGAATGGGTGGTATAGTGGTGGGGAGCGGGAAAGGGGGGTGGGCAATGGAGGATGTATTTAGCTCACTTAGGAGGAGTGTTAAAACATGATATCAGCCTAGCTCACTCCTTGCAGCCGGCTGTGCTCCACTGCCTGCCCCATGCCCGCTGCCCTGGCACTGGGTTCCGGCACTGCTCCAGTTACCCACCTCCTGTTCTCACCCGCTGACGCAGGGGTTAGTCCTAAGTGCAAAAATAAATGGCTGAAAACGACGCGCTTCGATTTGCTCAGGGCAAAAGCTAGGGCAAGCCCTGTCACTCAGCCGGTGGTATTTTGGCAGCATCAGTGGGTATCAGCACGGGTTGGGGATTTCAGTCCCTGCATATCTCCAGTGACAGGCTCCACTGGCCCTGGACACGGTCTGGCTGAGCGTGGCATATACCAATGGCTGTTGTGGAGCAGAGAGCAGGCTCAGGGTTTTTCAGTCACAAGAAACACGTTCCTCTGGGTTTACCCTTCCAACTTCAGCGCCAGCAGCATGACGGAAGAGCGATTCCAGCCTTTCCAGTGCGGTGTCTCTGGGCACCCGCGTCCCAGCACAAGGCAGACGTGCCATGGCTTGTTTCACCTCTCCAGGCTGGAGGCTTTTCCCTCTGGCAGCCAGGACCTGTGCCCGAGAGTCGGAATTTCCCCCTCGTCTCAACCAGGGCTATATTCGGCAAATGTCATGGATATCTACCGGGTCCTTCTCTGCAAATGGGGTCTGGCCCTGCTGAAGGAGCTGAACACAGGCAGTGAAACGTACACTTTGTATTTTTGAGATTAATGAGGCTTCTTTTGCGTGTGACACGGATGGCTGGATTTTTGGCAGCACTGAGCACCTACAACTACTACCACATTCACTCAGAGCGTGTTGGCACGCAGCACTCTGGAAAATTAGGCCACGTTTCTCCAGTGCAAAAGGCTTGTTGATGTGTGGGATATCAAATGTGTAAAATTATTTGCACTCTGCTTCTTAATAACAATAAAAGGATGACTCATAATTACTTTCTGTGAATATTAAAATCCTAGACACAATGCCTCTTCCACCGTACAGTGCATCCGTACAGCACAGTGTATTAAACGCCCTCCTTTATTACAGAATAGTGATGTCTAATAACTCCCAAGCTCGAGTTTCAATGCAGCATTTATAATTCACATCCATAATAACATTTTCCCATTTAACAGCCTGGGGCAGACACCACAATGGGTTATACAGCATGGGTGCAAAAAATGAGATAGGATGATGTCATTGTGTAGTGTTCCTCCTAAGCGATCTAAAAATACTCTCTCCCACTTTCCCACCTTTCATCATTGCCCGCTCCCTCCCGCCTGATGCTTTTTCACCCGTTCCCATGGTAACAGCTTCCATTGTAGCCCGGACCCTCATGCAGATGTTGTCATTGATCCAACACCTTGCGGCAGCTTTGATGGTGCATTGTCTTCTTGTTTCCCGATCTCCCCCTCCCGATCTCCCCCTCCCGATCTCTCTCTATTCTCCCCCAGGAAGGATGAGTTCAGACCCTTCCTCCTGCCCAGCGCCTTTGATGTGGAGGAGGGGGGTGTGGGGGTGGGAAGTATCGATTGGGCTCTATTATTGAGCCTAACCCTTCTTGGGGTGCTTTCTAAGAGCGGAAATAGTATGCTGCAGAGCCAGCTACAGGTTCGCTGGTGCGGTTGTTAAAATGAAACCACTAGAGGAATCGAGAGCAATTAGCATTGCGAGACCCTAATTAAAACCTCTCTCTGACAGGGCACGGAAAAATTCTGTTTCATAGTGGGATGCTGCTGCTTTACTGCTTGCACAGTCTGATCAGAACCTTTTTATTTTCTTCTTCTTTTTTTTTTTACCCCCCTCCTCTCCCCCCGGCCCTGACCCCCGCTAAGCGCCTGGGGAAGTTTCCACATTTTGGCCGTGTTCATTGTTCAGGCTCTCCCCACCCAGGCTTGTCGCTCCAGCTTGGCTCAAAGGGAAAGGGCGGGCAGGAGGTGTCTGAGCTGCGCCGGAAAAGCTGCGCCATGGATTACTGCCGAAATGAAATGTAGCTGTAAGAAGAAAAAAAAAGCAGAGAACAAGGAAATTCTGCTTAATCACCTATTGTCTGCAGTTGTTTTGCATTCTTCACCTGTCACTCCTTGCAGGAGTCGGACGTTGTTCTCCTGATGATGAGAACCTGACAGACGGATGGTAATGAATGTGTAACTAAAGACCTGGGCCTTTGCATCTGCATTATTTATTCACCTAAAGCAGGAGCTGCTCTATATTTAGCGTATGATGTCAGTGGCTTGTTTGCATTCTCAGAAGTTGGCAGGGAGCCACATCTCACATGATATATGAAATCACTGATAAATGCTTCTTTTCACTGAAAGAAAAACAGCTCAATAAATGCAGGGGTTTTTTTCTGCTTTCATCTCTTTCCTCTCCACCATGCTCCCTTCCCCTTCTGGGATTTGTCTCTCAGAGCTCTGCTGGCAGAGCTCAGCAGCATCTGTGAAGTGGAAATGAGCAGGCAGTACCGCAGATCAAAATGAGGCCGTGGGTATGCTCGGGAAGTCGCTGCCCTCCCAAGCCCCCCTCTGCTCCCCCTTCTCTGAAGTCCTGGGGCTCTGCCAAAGACCTAGAAAAAAAAAAAGGAAAGCCTCCTCCTCCTCAGCAGCACAGGCTTNGGGGGGGGACAGGGAGGGCTCCCACGTGCTTTGCTTGGCACAGAAATGGCACCATGACAGATACTAGCGGTTATCTGTCTTGAGCATGTCTTTGGAGCAAACATCCAGCGACAAAACCTCACATTTGCTCTTTCCTAAGGGAAATGCAGCTGGGGTGTTTTTCTGGCGCTGCTGCGAAACCAAAGGTCATGAAAAAAATAGCAAGTTTTATGTATAAAAAAAAAAGTGTTCAAGTGCCAGAACTTCATCTGTCGCTACCTGACGGGGCTCCACTGAATTTCCATGCACCGCTTCACACCAGCCAAGGGTCTGACCCTTAACTCAAACAGGGGAGGGCAAGTCAAGAAAAGAAGCTCGGGGCAGCTCCTACCTCACAGAGACGTGCCCCTCCTGACAAGCTTAGGGCTAGTTTTCCAAACCCAGCAGGTGCCACGGTCTCACAGCCTATCTCTGCTCTCTATGGCAGCGATGATAAGACCTGGAGGGAACCGTAGATGTATCATCGACTGCTCCCAAGACTGTAGCTTGGGGCCTGAGTGGGTTGCTGCTTTGGCCGTCACTCGCTCAGATAAAGAACATAGCCTGCCGCGGGGCCAGTGCCCGCAGTGGGACCAAGCAAGATGTGAGAAACAAATATAAAACAGGCGACTGACCCACGGAAACAATCAGGCCGTTTGTTTCAGCAAGGCTTGCTTACAGCGGGCGAAAGCAGTGAGCACGAAGCCAAAGATTTACCCTCCCTCGCATTTCCCTGCCGGGGTTCAACGTAACTGCTGCCGATGTGGACCCCGTAAGAGGCGGGAGGGGGGAGACGTAGCCTTGCTGCAGAGCTGCTGTGCTGCAGATGAATGACTTCGCCTGCTTATTAAATAAGCCCATTCAAGCTTCCGCTCTGTGGCCATTTGCTTGATGGCTTTGAACAATAATGAACAGGGATTAAAAAAAACAAAAAACCTGCTCCTGAGAAATCCCGGCTGCTCCAGCAAATGGGATCAAATAAAGTTGGTAGTATCATGTAGCCTGCTAATGTTTAGAGATGACATCCATGTATCCTGAGCTTATTCAAACCAGCATCTTGCTTTGTTTTTGGTGAATAGGGCGACCTGCAGGTTAAGCATCAGAGAGACATTTGGGAGGAATTAAACAGAGAAAGGTGGGGACGGAGCACGAAAGGAAATTCTTTCAAGAGCTTTAGCATAAAACATCCTTCTATAAAGGAATATGTGAGACAAGGTTTTAGAGGAGACAGTTGTCCTCCCAGGAAAAACATCATGAAGTTGTTATACAGAAACTCGTTAAAGAAAAGAGTCAGCCTATACCACAAGATGATATCTCAGTAGTCCCAGATGTTCGCTGTTCTGGGAAAAAGGAGTGAAGATTACTCTCAGAAATTCACCCTGTGTCAGTGGGGTACTCAAGGAAACTTGGAGTGAGTTTGTAAAATAAAGAAAGATGCTGCTCTTTGGAGTAATATAGACAGCAGCCATAAATAGCTGGCTGCCATTTACAAAATGCTGAATGAATCCTGATGGCCAGTTCTGGGCAGGAACCAGTACAATGGCTGCTGTGAGACTGGGAATTAGGAAACCTGGATTCATTCCTGATTGTGTCATACATTTTCTATCAGTGATACTGGGAGATCCTCAGAGCTGCCTGCTGCCGCTCCTCTCAGTAATACCAGAAAATCACTTCTTCCTTTCCCCCAAGGTCACAATCCTTTGGATGTTAAATACTGAGGGCTGGTGTGGTCTCTCGCTGTGCCTCCCCCAGCTTGCTTGGTGGCAGATGCTCTGCTATCCATTTGGGCTTCAGCCCTAGCCATGTGGCTACTAAGGACAACTGTTAATGCCTGGGCCAAATCTTGCAGAATTGCTCCTCACTGTCAGTGCTCTCCCAAGCTGCAAGGAGCTTCTCCTGGCTGGGCACCTTTTGTTTTGCAGCAGTTACATAGCCCAGAGACTGTGGCACACAGGTGGGGAAGGGAGTGGGAGTCCCACAGAAGGACGAGGCACCTCAGGCTTCCCAGCAGGACACTGAAGGGACAAGGCCAGGAGAAAACTCGTGCCCACTATCCCTCCTGTCACTGGCAACTGTGCCAGTACAGTCCTACCTGCAGGCAGTGTTGGTGTCAAGAGGAGCAGAGCTTGCCACAGCAAACCCCAGGTGAGTCTGTGAAGTAGCTTTTTTAATATTTCATCCCCCAAATCCCCACTACCATCAGGCCTCACGTGCTGTGAAAGTAGGGTGACATGTGTGGCTGAACCACAGGGCTAGGAGGTGACAGCTATGGCTGTGGCTTCTCTCAGCTTGTTCCCAGTCATCTTCAATGTGCATGCAAGGGAAGACAAGACATGCTTTAACTGGCATCTGGAGTGGTGGCAGTTGTCATGGGGGGTGTCTGGACCTGATCTAGCCTAGCTTCTCGGGTGAATTGCCTACTGCCAGCTGAAGGCCAATATCACAGTTATATGACAGGCAGATGCAGCACTCAAACACCTGAGCCAGTGTTATTTCACACTTTTCGTTATTTCCAGAGATGTTTCTGTGGAGGTTCTCCTTTCAGTGTAGCAGTCCCTTGTTTCACTGTGTCCTGAACATGACTTCAGCATCATTTCACAGCCACCAAAGGGGGGCTAAATTTGGAAAGCTCTGATTACTTTCTTTTTTTTTCCCTCCAGTGAAACCTAGGAGATAACCTGCAAAGCTCTGTGAACAGAAGTGAATGGAGGGGGTGTCTGGTAGATGCATCTTCTCAGCAGTACCCTGAAGCATGAGTGCTCTCTCTGGGCTGAAGCTGGCAGGAGGGGCATTTTTGACCAAAGGATTTCAGGGACATCCAGCAGAGTATCTAACTCTAAAACCACAATCAACCAATCCATCCATCCATCCATCCATCCATCCATCCATCCATCCATCCATCCGTCCAAGTTTTGTGTTCCCAAATTTCTGCACTAAAGCAAGGGAGGTAGATAAAAAGATAGGATGTCAATGAGGTGGGAGGTTAAGCCAGATATGTTGAGTCTCTTTCCAGGCCTTAACTGCAGCACATACCTTCCTCTTAGGCTCTCAGCTGTTGCATCTTAAGGCCCTTTAACCTGGATTACTGACAGAGCTATTCTCTTCTAGAGAGTCAAAAGCAATTTTTATGTATTTTCACATATCTTCACTTTTTTTCACATATTTTGACATGTTGACAGCAACAGCCCAGGTCTTTAATACTCGAGCAAAAGGCAAGTTAATCTGGTTATTTATCTTCATCTAGTATTTCTTCTTCATGCGGAGCCACAAATGAGAAGAATATCTACATATCCTCAAAGTCTCTAAACCCCAAGTATTTAATGAGAAATAAGTCATTAGTGAACCGTCATTTCCTTGCATCCAGAACAATCTCCAGCTGAAACCCTGACAACAATGGAGTGATTGAAAGCTCACAAATGTTCCGTGAAGATTTTCTGAGGGCATCTAGTCAGATGGATTTCACAAGTGGGCTCTGTTTGCCATCAGACAAATATGATATATGCTAGATTCACCTCTACCCATAAACCGCTCAAATGACACTTCATCAAAGAAAGTATGCTTTTCATCGTGCTTTTTACTGGCAACAGAGCTGTACCCAGAAGTGTTCTGCGCTAAGCCCTTTTCTTGTAAATACTTGGAGGCTTATTGCTCATCTTCCCTCATTGAGGATGTGGTGGGGACTCAAGAAGGGGAATGACACTGCCACACAGTTGTTGGTGTGGCCAGTTGGGAGCCTTCCTTATGGTGAGCCAGGGAAGAGAAACAGCTTATTTTCCCCATACTTTTGGAATTCAACCTTAATTGCAAATGTGATGTCCTTCAGTGCAATCAGTTATTCGCTTGTTCTGAGCAATCTTGAGTGCCCGATTGACCTTCACTGTCCCTCTTGCTCTACAACCGTCCTGGAAACAGATAAGATAAAGCCTGTCAATGTGTTGGAGAGCTCTAGCAGATCTTTCCTGTGTGTATGAGGTTGTAGTTCTTTCCTGACATCGTGTTGCCCACTTGTCCAACTTTGGCTCTGATGGAAGCTAGCAGAAGTTGTCTGAACAGATATGGCTGTCTTGTGACATGGGAAAAGACAGACTTGGCTTAGGCTCACCAGTGTAAGAACTGAAGGGATGAAGCTGAGTTGTCCCCTGTGCCTTTACTGCACACATCTAAGGAACCCTTTTGTGCCCGTTCCCCTCTCTCTTGGATGCTGGAGATCAGAAGAAAGTGTAGTGGAACTTGTCAGGGTTGTCTTCCCTTTCCCCTTCCCCTTTCTCTCAGCCTCATCTCACCAGCTCTCCCTGCTCTTTCCTGCCCTTGCCTTCCTCGTGCTTCTTCCTTTGCTCATTCCTCATAAAGACCTCAAACCCCACCTCTTTTCACAGTGATCATAGCATTGTGGTGGTATTTGCAAACTCAGGTCCTCTCTACCTCCTTGTTCAATCCCTTCAATAGCTGTTTCCTTCTAGAGACAGCTTTCCAGGTCAAGGACTGGCCTGTGGTTTGGACCCATGCAATGCCTTGCCAAGCACAGATCTGGTTCTGCCTGGCCCCTGCACAAAGCCATAGCACAACACGGGCACACCACGTGCATCCAGGTCCACTGTGGAGGTCAAGAGCAGAGCAAACTCTATATTAAATTTGTTTCTGCCAAGTGGGCTGAGCTAGTCCCACAGGCCAGTCCCATTGGACTCGTGGGATTTTGTGTTTCTAAGGTGACGTGAAGCATAGCAAAGTAAAGGTCACAGTGACGGCCAATGTGTCAACAACACAGGTTAGAAGATTTGTCTTTCAGAAAAGAGAAAATCCAAGAAATAAGCTCTTCACCAGAATGTTGAGCAGCAGGTCTTGGTCTTTTGCAAGCCTGGCCTGTGGGAAACGGAGCCAAGGGTAGCATCTTTGCTTTATGGACTGAAGGCTCCTAATGGCAATGGACTTTGTTCCCTGGCAGAGTGGTGAGGCAAGCTGTTTGTGGAGAGCCTTGTGACTGCTTGGCAGGATCCTCTCCTTCCTGCTGCCAGCTGGGGATGGGGTTAAGTGTCCATTTTCAGAACTGTCTGATGGGTTCCCCTTCAAAACACAACAAACAAACCAAACTCCAAAGAGCAGAACGGTTACTGGATTCCTGGAAGCAGCTGTAGGAAAGCATCGACAAACTGAATGGAACGACTATGCAGTACTGCGAGGAAGGGGCAGCTTTGCCGGGGTGTGTCTAAGGGCAGTCATTGGGTCTTGCCCGAGCATCCCCTCAGCCTCCTGGGAGGAGGCCGAGAGACAGGCAGCTGACAGGAGGTGTCTGGCAGGCGTGGGATGTACTGCGGGCCAGGACTCCCCCCCAGCAGTGAGTGAAANGTGCAATCAGTTATTCGCTTGTTCTGAGCAATCTTGAGTGCCCGATTGACCTTCACTGTCCCTCTTGCTCTACAACCGTCCTGGAAACAGATAAGATAAAGCCTGTCAATGTGTTGGAGAGCTCTAGCAGATCTTTCCTGTGTGTATGAGGTTGTAGTTCTTTCCTGACATCGTGTTGCCCACTTGTCCAACTTTGGCTCTGATGGAAGCTAGCAGAAGTTGTCTGAACAGATATGGCTGTCTTGTGACATGGGAAAAGACAGACTTGGCTTAGGCTCACCAGTGTAAGAACTGAAGGGATGAAGCTGAGTTGTCCCCTGTGCCTTTACTGCACACATCTAAGGAACCCTTTTGTGCCCGTTCCCCTCTCTCTTGGATGCTGGAGATCAGAAGAAAGTGTAGTGGAACTTGTCAGGGTTGTCTTCCCTTTCCCCTTCCCCTTTCTCTCAGCCTCATCTCACCAGCTCTCCCTGCTCTTTCCTGCCCTTGCCTTCCTCGTGCTTCTTCCTTTGCTCATTCCTCATAAAGACCTCAAACCCCACCTCTTTTCACAGTGATCATAGCATTGTGGTGGTATTTGCAAACTCAGGTCCTCTCTACCTCCTTGTTCAATCCCTTCAATAGCTGTTTCCTTCTAGAGACAGCTTTCCAGGTCAAGGACTGGCCTGTGGTTTGGACCCATGCAATGCCTTGCCAAGCACAGATCTGGTTCTGCCTGGCCCCTGCACAAAGCCATAGCACAACACGGGCACACCACGTGCATCCAGGTCCACTGTGGAGGTCAAGAGCAGAGCAAACTCTATATTAAATTTGTTTCTGCCAAGTGGGCTGAGCTAGTCCCACAGGCCAGTCCCATTGGACTCGTGGGATTTTGTGTTTCTAAGGTGACGTGAAGCATAGCAAAGTAAAGGTCACAGTGACGGCCAATGTGTCAACAACACAGGTTAGAAGATTTGTCTTTCAGAAAAGAGAAAATCCAAGAAATAAGCTCTTCACCAGAATGTTGAGCAGCAGGTCTTGGTCTTTTGCAAGCCTGGCCTGTGGGAAACGGAGCCAAGGGTAGCATCTTTGCTTTATGGACTGAAGGCTCCTAATGGCAATGGACTTTGTTCCCTGGCAGAGTGGTGAGGCAAGCTGTTTGTGGAGAGCCTTGTGACTGCTTGGCAGGATCCTCTCCTTCCTGCTGCCAGCTGGGGATGGGGTTAAGTGTCCATTTTCAGAACTGTCTGATGGGTTCCCCTTCAAAACACAACAAACAAACCAAACTCCAAAGAGCAGAACGGTTACTGGATTCCTGGAAGCAGCTGTAGGAAAGCATCGACAAACTGAATGGAACGACTATGCAGTACTGCGAGGAAGGGGCAGCTTTGCCGGGGTGTGTCTAAGGGCAGTCATTGGGTCTTGCCCGAGCATCCCCTCAGCCTCCTGGGAGGAGGCCGAGAGACAGGCAGCTGACAGGAGGTGTCTGGCAGGCGTGGGATGTACTGCGGGCCAGGACTCCCCCCCAGCAGTGAGTGAAAGGAAGGAGTGCCTTGATGTAGCACATTAGATGTTCCTCTCCACTGCTTCCTGGCTCTTTTAGAAGATCCTTAAAGCCCGAAGTGGAAACAGTGATGTAGTGTTGGGCAGCCACTACCTAATTTTCTCCTGGCTCCCTGACACACCGCCCACAGACAGTGGGGTGAGGCTTCCCCGAACCAGCAGCTCCAATGGTAACTAATCTTCTGGCTGAAAGGGAGTGGGTACATGGAGAGAGGAAGGGAGGAAGCTGCTGGCTACTTTGCTGCTGTCCCAGGATTTTGGTTGGGGATAGCTGGTCCCTGTGCTCGTGCTGTGGGTGGAGGAAGCTTCTAACCCCC
>VXBZ01008465.1:266222-279060 GCA_013399135.1 Heliornis fulica | reverse complement strand
GCAGCACTGAGCCCTCTGTTTGGCCTGGGGGCAACACAGGCGGCAGTGATACTGCCTGTCACTTTTGCGCAGCCTTCAAGACCAGCACTGCTGAATCTGTGAGGTGAAACAGAGTCTGGACCCAGTCCTGCGTGGTGGGTGAGAGGGGAGGTCACAAGCACAGGACTTGCAGCAGCAAGGCTCTCTCCCTTCTGGCAGCCAGCTGCCAGCCTTTGGAAAAGGCTGGGGTTCAGTCACATTGGGAGCCATGTGAGCACCGGGGGTGGCTGCCTTCCTGCTTCTGGGCTGTGGCAGGCTGACACTCGCTGTGACCTCCTCACCCCATGCCCTTGGCACTCCTGGCATCAGATATCCCAGCTCTGCATAGCTGTGACTCCCACTGACAGGGATCAGGGTTTTGCTTGAGGGACTGGAGCAATGGCACTGCTGATGAGGATGACTCACTGCTCCCCGCCTGCACATACTCAACAAGCAAGGTCTGGGCTTGTCCCTGCTCCCATGCCCTTGCCTTGGTTTCCACCAAGCCAGAGCAAGCAGAGCCATGAGGGAATGGTCATCTTTGGGAGGACTCAATCAGTATGTGTTTGCGGGGCTTCGCTTCCATCCGGGGAGTCACTGAACTCCATTTTTCTCTGTCAACCACAGAAACAGCTGTGGGAGAAACCAGCTTTTTCACCCACGTTTCATTCTGGGGAGGGATGCCCCCCTTGCATCTCAGACTGCTGACAACCCTCCAGGCTCTGGGTTGAGCTGCACCCACTGTGAGTGGGCGTGCAGGGTCATCACCATGTGCTTGTTTCCCTCCTTCTCCTAACAGCCTGTCGCTGCAGAATTCACTCACCATCACCATGACTTTGTTGTTTCCCTCAAGGATCTGGTCGGCATCAGATATGCACATGTGCAACATCCATTTAAATCCATAATAAATGTGCACACACATTTTGTGCAGTGACTGGCCCCCTGACTCACACAAAAACATCTTTTAAATGGGCTTGGAGCATTCAGGACATCATTAAATTTCAAGGAACCAGGCCCACTCCCACATTCCCATGTGCCGGAGACTTCAGGATGTGCACGCCGCAAAGGGCCGAATTCAGGCTGCTGCTGCTGCTGCATCCCCCTCCCCTGCCCATCCACCTCCCCCGATGTGGAAACACAACTCCAGCACTTTCTTGGTGGCGTAGACTTCCCTATGCAGTCCTTCCCTCCCTCTCTTGCACAGGGGAAATCTGCTTAGCCTTTACTTTCTCACAGGCGTTTCAGATGTGCAGGGGTGTGATTGTAAACAATGTCATCGGCCATGCCAGAGCTGTCTGCTCCTGCCGTGCTCCCTTCCCAGCACCCCAGGGGTTCCCGTAACAGGGCGTAAAGCAAACAAAGCAAAACAGTAATCTGCTGTTCCAATGGCTTTTTTTTGTTGTTGTTGTTTTGGTTTTAGAAAATGTTAATGATAGGTTATGTGATTACCCTAGGTTTGGCTCCACTTACTCTTTATTAAGCACATCTGGTATTTAGTAACAGTGTAAGTAGCAGGAGTTTTTCTGGCGCGCAAATGAGATTATCCAATGTTGCCATGCAGTATGGAAACTCCTCAGGGAAGCCAGTGAACTGCATGGAGATACAAGACTTTCTTGTCGGCCGGGCATCCGGCCAGAATAGCTGAAAAATGTGGATTGGCACAGAGCTGTTGCCACGCAAACACTTCTGGAAATTTCTGTGTTGGGGCCTGCCAAATCCTTTATGTGTAACATGAGTTTCTGTCTTCCTCAGCAGCCCGTCTGAAGCCTGAGCTCCCCTGTACACTTTAAAAAGGAAAAATTAAAAAAAACCAACAAACCCCAAACCCAAGGCAATCTTTCAGTCCTGTTTCCAGCACGCCACTGCCAAGCTAACAATTTCACCGAATTAGGGGGAATTTCCTAAAACATTTGTTGGAGCTACATTGAGTGCAACATGTGGGAGACAACTGTGTTTCCTGGAGAAGAAAGGAGAGCTGTCTCACTCGGTGGAGACTGCCTAATGTCTAGCAGGAGAAAAACAACCAGCCATGACAAGAAAATGTTTTTTAAAACTTGGCGTAAGAAATGGGTTTTATTTATTTTGAATGCCTTTTCCAGTCTGGTCAATGTAGTCTATGAAGACAGGGATGGTGGAGGAAAGCTGGTGTTTTTGTTAGGGCCCAGGGCTTGGAGTCAGGAGGTCTGGGCTCTATTTCTGTCTCCACCGTAGCCTTCCTGTGGGGCTTGGGTGAAGCTCTTGGAGGTGAGTTGTTCCAGTCTCTGAGCTTCTCAGAGCATTTAATGGGAGTATTGTTTGCTGGTTTCAAACGCGTTTGTGTGAACTCGGGCTCTGTGTCCAAAATTATTAAACCCCAAGTTCCTTAAGGAAAGGACTAGGAAGGATATGAAGCAGAAAATCAAATGTTCATCTGCTCCTTGACCGTGTTTGCCTCCTGCTGTTGCAAGGCACTGGCCTTTGGAGCTTTAAGCTTGGTTGTTCTGTGCCTGGGGATCTTCGTGGGTGTTCCTGACAAACCCTTGTCAGCTTTGTCTCTCCCACCCCTAACAATGGGACACATGCATTCATACCACAACTTTGTTGACTTACTGATGGTGCCCTTGGGAAGAGTTAGTCTGGGTAGTTCCTGGGCTTTGTGAAGAAAGCGTTCGGTGCTGAGACTGGCTGCGAGCAGAGGGGATTCATCATGGCAACTTTAAAATACATTGTGGACAATTTTCATACAGCCAGTGACCCAATCCAGCACTGGGGTTGTGTATGTCTGTCCTGTCTGTGGATCAGCTCACATCACAGTCAGGAGCTACCTGGGTAAAGCCCGTGAGAGGAGTGCAGAAGCAGCCGTCCAGGCGCTGGCTGGCTGCTGCCTGGTGGCTCAGCTGTCCTCTGTGGTGAACTTCTGATGCAACTTCCAGCCACAGGAAAGAGCATCTCATCCAAAGAGCTGACTCTTCTCGAAGCTGCATACCAGCGTAGATGGAAGAGGGGATCTGGCTCAGCTGCTGCATGCCTTTGACCACAGCAACCGTTCCCACCTCCAAGAAGGGCAAGGGAAGGGGCAACCAGCAGCCCTTCATCTGTGCGGCAACGCTCTTTGGGAAAGCGTTGAGAGGATTAGTAACTATGACAAAACAAGCATAGCTGCCCAGCAGAGAAACAGATAAGCTTGGGATTTTCCTGTCTGCTGACCCACCCTCTGATAAGCCCAACAGCCTCCCCATGAGTTAACTTGTGTGCAAGAGGAGCTTCTTTTTAGCCTGGACTTGTCTCTGTAAACATTTCTCCCATGACTGTAGCTCCTGTGGCTGTAGTGGCATCTGCAGCCTGTAAAAGACAGGTGGCTAATGGGTAAGGATCTGGAGGGTTTGCAGGGCAGTGACGTGCGAGGGAATGAGAATGACCCACAGCGGAAGGAAGGGAAGGACAGCAAGAATGGGGAATAAGAAGGTTTGAGACTCGGGGTGAGAAAACTTAATTTCTTCACAGAAGCAAAGATTAAAGAAGAGGAAAAAACCTATTGGACAGGGAGAACTGGGGTGGAGAGAAAAGTGTAGGGATAACTGACCAGCAGGAGCAAAGAAACTGAGGATGGTGTCTAGCAATGAATGGGAATGACCAGGGGAAAAAAAGAAGAGGGGCAGGTGAAACCACGGTGGAAACAAAAGGAGTGATGTAGTGAGCAAGAGAATAAAAGTAGTTTTAGAAGGGGGAATGAAAATCAAGACAGGAGAGAATGATGTGGAGAAGAAAAAACAAAACAAAAAAATCCAAACCCAAAAACTAGAGGTGGAAGGAGGACAAGGAAGACACGTGGTGAAACAAAGCAGGTGAAACAAAGAGAGTCACACAGTTCTTGGGTTAATGAAGTTTCCTTTTACTCATTCAGTATTGTATTGCAATGTCCCAAGAGGTGTTTTGTTTCCGTGGCTCTTTTGACCACTTATGGCTGATTCTTCTGGGTTCCATGACTAAGTAATTAGAAGAAAAGGGAGAGAAAACAGCCGAAAAATCACCCAAATGTGTCACAAGGCTTTGTCTGAACCACTGCTCCCTTTCAGAAGGAGTTTGTTTCTAGAAAATAGCTGAGATGCTGCAATCCCCAGTTCACATGTGGCTGGCCTCTATGTTGCCTGGGCAAACTGCTGGGGCTCCAAGATTTCTGAACCCTCCCCACCCACTCTGCTGCAAACGACTGTGTTCTGCTTGGGAGGGATGATGAAGGGAGGATCCCAGCAGAATCCGCTTGCCAGCACGTCTCGAAATCCCAAAGCTGGCTCTGGTCCTGCAGGATTTGACCAATATTTGTTGAAAGTGGAGCAACTCAGAGTGCTTGGCTCAATGGGAAGTCAGAAAAACAGGAGCACATAGCAGATTTCTCTTCTGGTCTGACACTCCTTTTCTTTCCACGCTTTGTTCATGTTAACTTGGTGCCTTTTATTTACTCATTGAAGGGAGACATAAACATTTTACATTCAGGAGGCAGATGGACCTGGCAGTTACTGCATCACTAAGAAACCTGAAGCCCTGGAGTAAACATCAAAGGAGAGTTTTTACTCTGGAATTATATAATCCTTGTCGTGCGTATGGGAATTAAATCACTCTTTGCAGTAGAGGGGCAGGGAAACTTAGTTAATATAAGCAAGGCATGTAACTGCACTGCGTGTCTCGAACACGGGATAGAAAATCTGGCATAAAAAGTGCCCTGTGCTGGACCAGGACATCACGGCCTTTCGCTGCCAAGCACTGAACAAGCACAAACTTACTATGTTGGTTCAGATATGTTTGACAAATTCTGGCAGACACCTTAGTGAATCAGGTAATGTCTGTCCTCTAGTCAGCATAAAACAGTCATAAATACCGCATCGTGTGCTCTGACTAATTCAACAGAAACATTAATTGTGTTCTTAGGCCAGATCCAGATCCAGTATGCACAAGGAGGTGCTCCCGCAATGCCAAAATCTCATGTTAATGAAGTTGGAAGCAGAGCCATGTGCATTAGCTTCATGCTCTGAATTCTTAGGAGTGGCAGCAGTACATGGCAGGGGACTTTTTCCGAACAATCATAAAAGGCTTTTTTTTCCACACACACCCCTCTTCTTCTGGGGCTACAAAATTATTTCCTTTGTTTCCAATACTCTTAGCATTTGCAAACGCTGAGTTAGTCCTTTTGTTTGCTGCCCTCTTTTACTGAGCATTGTAGTCTCAGCACAGCTCATGTTAGGATGGCCAGTCTCCCGCTCTCCATCACTGTCATCTTGTCAAATGCAGTTATGACAGTCTGCTTAAAGATGCTGACCAAGCATAATGGTGAGCACATTGCCATGAAAATAGTTTGCCTGACCGGAACTGTCGCTTAAAATGAAACATTTTACTCACCTGAGATCGAAGGAAATAATTTAGTCAATCAAAACACTCCCCTCAGTTTATTCCTGATGTACACATCCCAGTGATGTGCCAGACCGGCCCTCGGTATTTTCTTGTTAAAGTTTCATGACCAAATTGAAGAAAAGCTTGGAATTATTTCTCTGTCTCTGGGGAAAATCACAGACTCTCAACATTATGCTTAACCATCCCTGCTAGAGATGATTTATTCCCAGAGCTCATAAAACATTCTTGAAAGAGTAAAATTTTTGCCTTGTGACTGCAGCATATTGCACCAAGTATCGGACTTTCAAAACAGTTTCCTGAGAGGACATAAAAGGTAGATTCAGATCCGAGGGGACACATTTTTCTCCTTTTCTCTCAGACTCCCAAGGCTCCTTCCCACTTCTGCAGGAAATGCAGTGCAGAACACTAATCTTGGTCGACTGAAAGGAATACCTTTCCTCATTTCAAAGAGGGAAGCAAGTCTCAAGAATTGAAGCTAAACCTGGGTAACTGTAATAACGCTTGGCACTTACATGCAGGTTTTCATCTTCGAGCCACTTTACATTAAGTAACGAATCCTCAGGACTCCCCCTGTGGAGTAGGTGGCTGAGCATTATTAGCCCCCTTCTGCAAATGGGAAAACCGAGGCGGAGATGTTAAGTACCTTGCCTAAAGCCACCGAGGGATTCTGCTGTAGAGACGGGATCAGAGGTTAGGAGTTTTTGTGCTTTCAATTCCCATATCTGTTGTGTCACTTAAGTACAGAGCCATAACTGAATATTGGAATGACCCAGGGGTGGAGTGATTCCAGCTACCCAGATCTGAGCACGGCCCCTCCAATGGTCAGAGACTCAGCACTGCAGTCACATGCAGCTAGACAGAGCACCAGTGTCTCATGGCAGGATAAAGAAGTGTCATTCTTTTTGGTTTCCTCCAACATACCACTGGGCAGTGTTGTACACCAGACCAGGTCTCAGCTCAGCTCTCCAGCAAGTTGTGTCTTCATATGAAGGCATGAGGCCAAATGCTTGCCTTTATGGGTGCTTTCACAGTAAGAAACATATCTTCAGAGGCAGATGCTGCTGCCAAGTCCAAGGTTGGTGTTCTACTTTTGTGTGAAGCATCTTGTAAGACATTAGGCAAGTCCCTCTCCAGCTAATTCATGCTTGTGCAGGGGCATGAAAGGAAACCCAGAGGCCAGTGCTCTGGGCAATGACAGGTGCTTTGGGGATAGGACTTTTGTGTTCTGTGGTCCTCGTGGTGCACATTTGGAGGAGATGGGTTGTCCATCTGGCAGAACATCTGCAGATGGATACAGCCCTACTCTGAAAGACATGAGCTGAAGGAGTGGGCAGCCTGAGCAGACAGTAATCACATCCCCTGAGTAGAAGCACAGGTCCTGCTTTTCACAGGGCTGCTGTCAGGGTTCACAGATGTCCACTCTTTGCCTGATCAGCATGTGTCTGGAATAGGGAACCATGTATTGAAAAGGAGAGAAGAGCACAAAATTGATGAGGAAAAGTAACGTCAGTCAACACACAGTTGCTATCACATATTAAAGGAATCACAAATTCAGGAAATGATGGTCCCATTTCAGCGTTCTTCAGGCAAAGAAGTGCTTGTTTTTCTTTGCTAAATGCCTATTTCCATCAACAGTATTTCCTGCATGTTGTTGAGCCGTGCTGTCGTCACATCAAGATGCCATCAGGCATTAAAGCATAAGAACTGGTTTGTATCTTTCACAAGCTGCCTATGTATATTTTTGTGGTGTAGGGTGATCCATCATAAGGGGAAGGTCCATAAAACATTCTTGGTCACTAGCATTTTCTTTCTGACCCTTCCATTAATATGGAGCTGGCACAGATCCATCCATCTACCCACTGACTCCTGGTTCTGCATGTAGCGCACATATTATTTCAGTTGGGAAGTGGAGCCTATTTTTCACCTGATGGGGCCTTTGCTTTGGAAAAGATTCAGAGGGTTTGGAACCAGAGACTGATCCACACCCCAGATTTATTTTGTTTATGCATCGGAAAAACATGGAAATCCCCGGCTGATGCGTGAAGTGGCCTGGGTGAGGCTGACTCTTGTGCCGAAAACACAGGACCACGTTTTCTCTGAGAATGAAAAGCTGACATTTCCTCACTTCTGCAAGTTTCATCTAAGGATTTTGCCCTGAAAGCCACCTAGTTTTTCTAACTGATCACTAGAGACTGTGAACATCAGCCTTGCATGAATATTAAAAAAAAATACCATGAGGATCTTTTTGGAGTTCTCCCACTAATTCTAGGAGTACAGCAATGAAGTGGGGTGATTAGACTAAGAAAGATTGTGTGGTAACTGAGTCACATTAATTAACTGGATTGTCGGAGATTGCTGGAGTACAATCTGAGTGTGAGAGGGGCTGAGAAGGCAATGAACCTTGCAGGGCACTGATGCTAACTGATACGTATCTCGGATTTAAAAATGCGAGAATAAAAGTCCACCTAGAGCAGAGTATTAACCTGCCTGGAGTCTTCTCACTCGAGTTCTGTGTCCTCAGGAGAGCAGATCCCTCCACTCAGCAGCACTGGGACCAGAGGAGCCAGGCTGAGCTGCAGGCAGGTGCAGAATAGGTTCCTTGGGACGGCCTTTGCATACATCAGCCCTGGTGATCACCTCCCATGATGAGAGCATGGACTGTTTGCTGCAAAGGAGGTTCTCCACATTGCATTTGAGGGTGGTAGGGTTTTTTGCTAAATATGAATGTTTCCAGCCATGTAGAGTGTTTATAAAGCACGCAACATGTCTGACAGAGCAGAATATGTTTTTAATGTAATGTAGTGTAAGCATGTGGGAAAAATAACAGAGGCTGTTCTCCATTCAGAATCCAAGCACAACGAGCTTTAATTACATCAACATTTTTAGAACATGATTTTTTTTCTTAAGCATTTCATTAAATATTAAGGAAACACAAACACATGTTAAAAATTGTGTGAACGGTCTATGGATTGCATAGGAAGGACCTGGGTTTTCCTTTCACACTGAGATTGCATTGTAATTCCATGAGGTTGTCTACGACTGCTGCCGAGGAGGATTCGGCTTCAGCTCCCTCTCTGTTACGTGTGGACGTGCTGCAAAGGGAGGGCAAGTCTGGAGCACTGACATGTACGTGGTGTGATAAAATGTATCCTCACTCAAGCTCTTTGCCTTTGTATTACTTATTTCCAAAGGAAAACACGCTCTCTCCTCTGTTATTTTCATGTGAGCAAAACTGCTAAATCCTTTGCTGGAGAAGGGAGGCTCTTTGGCCATCAAACCTTTCACCTCTTCACAAACCGGGGTGGTGGGGTGGTGGTGGGGTAGCAGTGTTATACCGATGCTCTCCATTGGCCTGTTTTACGTGGCTGTTGTATCGAGACCATCCTTTCACACAAAGTGTATTCTGTCTGAAAACTAAAGGCCGAGGAGCTGACCTTGGGCCAGGCAGCAGCATGTGCCTCACGGGAGGGTGGATGGAAGGGGGCACGGCTCCTGGGAATCAAAGGTGTAGATGTCAAGGAAGAGTTTAGGAGGCCAAATGCTGTCCTGTCCCTGCTTTCATCTCCCCACACCTGCCCTGCCCTTTTTGGTACCTCCTGCCCCACTCCTGCCTTCCCTCTTGTGCTTCCTGAGTTTTTCAGCCTGCTGGAGGGACCCGGCAAACCCTCCTCACAGAACCACAGCAGCCCTCCTCCCTGCCATCGCTCCCACAGGCAGCTCTGCCTGCTGCTACTGCTGCTCTGGCCAGGACCCAGCTGGCAGGCAATGAAGAGCAGGAGGGCTGGCCAGAAACAGCATTGTGCCATGGCAGCTCCCGGTGTGAGGGAGGCGGAGATGCAAGGAAACGTCTGAGAGATGTGTGAGGTTGCAGCTGGGGGCTTGTGAGCTTCTCAGGGGAGATTTATGCCTTGTGGCTGCTTCAGGAGGTATGGGCTGGTGTGGACAGACATTGATTTCCATCATGCTTGGTGCCAGTGAAAGGTGGGGGCAGATAGTACGTCCCACCAACACCGGCGGCTGTGGAAAGATTCACTTGAGCATGGCCTGGGAAAAGATGTGGCTGAGAGTGTTGACTTTTTAATCTCCACAGGCCATGTAACTGGATTTTCCCAAAATACCAGACCCGTATCTCAGACTGTGCTGCAAATCTGACCCTCTCTGGAAACCCCGAATGACATGGTTAATATTCTTCTCACATCTGCCAGGAGTTAACCCAAGGACTAATATTACTGGAATCTCAGCTCCTATTTTAAAGTACAGTTTTCCCAAAATTCCCCTTCATTCAAAAGGAGGAATAGAAAGAAACAATGTGTTGGCCCACATAGGTCCTCATCACTGTAGGTGTTGGATACAGTCTGGAATTCATCTACTTTGTTACCCACAAAGTTTATCTCAGAAGTTTATCTGGGACAAGAACACACTTAGAAACTTTCACAGTTATGACACTGGTATGCTGCAAAACAAACTGGTGGGGAGTTACTGATTACAGGAAGTAGGGTGATGATCCAGGATGCTGAGCAATCCAGTGCTCCTAAGGGGTCTTAGGGTGGGGTTAAGCTCTGGAAGGGCTTTCCACCATAGAAAGTGTAAAGCCAGAACTATATTCACTGGAGGTTACCCAGGATTTGAAAGTTCTTCTCTTATAAGCTAGCCAAAATACTACTCAGATAATTAATTCAGGATTCCTGGATTCCTCTCTTGCTTGTTTCTAGTCTTAAGGTGCTGGTGTTGGTGTCTGCTACAAAGGAACTGAGACGCTACCTGTGGGACTGACGGGTCTTGCTGTGGGTTCTCCACTCTGCCTTGGTGCTGTCCACCCTGTTGCACTGCTGTGAGCCTTGGTTAACCCCCACAGAGTCCCCTGTCACTCACAGAAGTACAAAAAGTCGTTTTTATTACATAAACCCCATTTTATTCCATGCTATACCTGATATCCCGTTTTGTTTTCCAGTCCTGTTTTTCTGGCTTCCTTTTGCTGGTACCTCACTTAATAAAGGAATTGGAAAGATCTTCTTGTACGTGATGAGCAGCCAGCCCTCTCTCACTGTGTGGCCCTCTCCTGGACTTGCCATTATTTGAGGTGTAGCTGGGTTTGTGTACAAGGTTGTGCGCACACACGTGTGCTCGCAGAAGCACACGCTGTGTGAGCTCCAGGCCAGCCGTTAGATTTCCCCTGCTATTACTCTACTGTACATATTCCTGGTAGATTAGAGCAGGATTTTTTTTATAAGCTCTTCTATAAAAAGTGTGCTATATTGATTGCAGCCGAGTGAGCCGCTGTGGTTGATATCTGAGCGCTAACCCAGATAGGGATTAGCATTACATCAGCCATCAGGCGAGGGAACCTGGCGAGCTGCCAGCCTGTAAAAATGGAAGACATTTGCGTCACTGTTCCCTTGGTAATGCTTCTTGGAGCTGTGTCAGCTGTCCCCCGAGGTTGTTTCCTTAATATGTCAACAGACATTCCTGAGTCTTTAATGCTGAATAGCTCTTTTTCCTCTTCCAAAACCATGCTGGTGACAGAGCAGCTAGTGTCTCCCGCTGCCCTGTGCATTAAAAAGTGATACACCTATGTAGATCATCAGGCTTAATACCTCTTGAGGGGAGGGTGATGGCAGTTACAGTCAGATCTGGGTGAAGCAAAAACTCCATCTGCAGCGTGACTGCTGTTTGTATGCGTTGAGGAAGCAAAGCTGCTCCTCCATTTGCCTCCGGAGCATCCCACTTACAGGGAATGGAAGCGCCTGGGTTAGATTAGTTGTTGGAATTTGCTAACATTCAGGATAAACTATCTGACCTTGCTTTAGGAATTCCAGTTACATGCAATAACTTCAGGTTAATGCCCGAAAGCTGTAGGGCTGTGCGCGCAGTGACCTCTAGCTTCCGGAAACCATTTGTTAGTGCCGGTTGTGAGAAATAGTCAGAGGTTTTATCCAATGACATTTTCACCTTTCTTCTTCTCCGCTCGGCCAGCTGCTATTTTCGACTCAAAGGATTAAAGCGCGAGGCAGGTACACTTGACCAAATTTGAGCATGTGCCCTTCCAGCTGAAAGTAAACATCCCCTGTCTGCTCAAAGACCTTTTGTTCTTAGGCGACAGTTTCAGAGTTTGCCATGCAGTTGCTCTAGTAATTAATCACAGGCTTGTAATTTAATAGTTTGGGAAGAGCAAGCAAAGAAGGCGTTCTAAGAAATCACTTTGTGAGTAACTTCATTTTGGTCAAGGAGCATTACTAAGCGTTCACAATAATTTATCATCGCTGTCGGGCGCATTTCACGCGATCCACTGACCGGATCAGAAAGCAGCTCTGCTGGTGCAAGCTGGGTTCTGGCGAGGGGACTGTGAGCGAGTGGGGTTATTCTGCAGTCTTTATCCAGGGCTGAAGAACTTCCAGATTCCTTGCTTGAGGAATTTGACCCCGGCGATGGAATTCGCCTCCTGCGTAGCGCCCCAGGGAGAANGCCTTAGCAGGCGAAAACTACCCTGCCCTTCAGGTTTGCTTACACCTGTGTACATACATTTATGAGGGGGACTGACGTTTCTGTCTAAACCTGGTGCCTGTTTTCCCTTATGATTGTCACCTGGATGGTCTCCAGCTGTCATGGCTAGTTTTTACCCTCAACAGACAGGCGACCAGAGACTCCCTTCAGTGAGAGAACATGGGTCACCCGTGTCCAGGCTGAGGCCAGAGGCTGGCAGTCCTGGGGAGGTGTAACATTGCCCTCCGCTGTCTCGGAGTGCAGGGAGAACTGGCTTTCCCCTGAGCCCCATGGCTCCCTGGATCCCACATGGAGATAAACATTGCCTGGCTGCTTGGTCAGCACCCTGGCTTTCCCAGACACTGCTGCTGATCAGGGCCAGAGCCAGATAATGTGTGTTTGTTCCACCCTTGTCCTTGTGCTGCTGCTCTGCTGGCAAGGCTGGAAGAGGGAGGTGGAAAAAACGTGAGTCACGGGGATAATCCAAAACTGGGACAGGGTCATATACTGGAGGCAGGTGTAGAGTGACAGCCTCCAAACAGAGGGCTGTTTGGCTGTAGGTTACCAGCCTGTCAAGAGGGAAGCAAGGCCTCGGACAAGCATCTTGGCTCAGTACTGTGAACACAGATGTCAGAGACAGGACAGACCCCAGAAGTAGCTGCTGTTGCCTTTTGGCTGCTGCAGAGGCCAGTGCAGGTCAGTGGTCACCTTCTTCAGGGAGATTGCCTCTGTGCTGTAAGTCTACCTGAGGGACAAGAATCCCCCACAGCAGCACCAGTGGTGTGTGGAGGGCAAGGAGAAGTGAAAAGGTTCCTTCTCTGTAACTCCACCCCTCACAGGATTGCCTCCTTCCCTTCATTCATCTACTATAGACCCCAGCTTTCTCACCAAGCGGAGCCCCAGCTATTTGTTTTAAGCCGCGTGGCTCATCTCTGTCTATTGCTGTCATGCACTT
>VXBZ01008465.1:232177-257603 GCA_013399135.1 Heliornis fulica | reverse complement strand
GACTGCATTTTAGAACATAAGTTAGATGTTTAAAACAAATATGAAAATTCTTTTCTGGAATTATAAGATGGCCACTTTTGCAGTTTGATAATCCCTGCCAGGATGTGGTAATTGTACGTGTGATTGACGGGTAGGGGCAATTGTGTGGTGCAGTGGGGCTATAGGAGGTGAGGAAAGTGTGAAGGAAAGTGTTCTAACTTATGATCTTATTAGCCTGGCCGTGAAAATGTATTCAGTCATTCATTACAGCTTATTCATAAAATTCATTATACATTAAAGCACTTTGGGGGGGGGAGACTGAGCAGCAACAGTCATTATTTACACTAGCAATTTCATCATAGAGTTAGATCATGGGACCAGATTCGCCTCTGCACTTCAGCAGCTCAGTTTCACTGACATCATGGAATAACTCCCAATTTAGACTGTGGCAGAACAGAACCCAGCCCATACCACTTCTTTAAGNTTTTTTTTTTTTTTTTGCCAGCCAACAGCTTTGTAAAAGTCTCTCTGATTTTCAACTGGAATTAAAATTCCATATGCACTGTATTATGTAGTTAATTATGTCATTCATTTTACAGCCTTCCTTTGGATGACTTGATTGAAATGAACAGATTTTAATCTCAAGGCTGGGGGCGGGGGGGGGGGGGAATGAAGGAATAAATGTTAAAGGGACTGCATTTTAGAACATAAGTTAGATGTTTAAAACAAATATAAAAATTCTTTTCTGGAATTATAAGATGGCCACTTTTGCAGTTTGATAATCCCTGCCAGGATGTGGTAATTGTACGTGTGATTGACGGGTAGGGGCAATTGTGTGGTGCAGTGGGGCTATAGGAGGTGAGGAAAGTGTGAAGGAAAGTGTTCTAACTTATGATCTTATTAGCCTGGCCGTGAAAATGTATTCAGTCATTCATTACAGCTTATTCATAAAATTCATTATACATTAAAGCACTTTGGGGGGGGGAGACTGAGCAGCAACAGTCATTATTTACACTAGCAATTTCATCATAGAGTTAGATCATGGGACCAGATTCGCCTCTGCACTTCAGCAGCTCAGTTTCACTGACATCATGGAATAACTCCCAATTTAGACTGTGGCAGAACAGAACCCAGCCCATACCACTTCTTTAAGAGGATGCCTTGGGCAATTTCTTTGCTATTTTATTGCCGGCTAGGTTTTGGGATGCTTTATAAATTGATAAAAAATTAAAGAAGTATGACAAATGGATCTTCTCACTCCACAATGTTCAACTGAATCATGCCATTGAGATAGTTAGTAGAAGATGGATGTGAAAAGCATTCACATTAATAATTGGTGGCTCGTTTTTAAGAGTCATCCCCCCCATCCTGCTGTCCTGACAATTTTGAAACAAACAGTTCAGATGTTCAGTCCTCACATAAAAAAATTCAGGATGACAGCAGGGGACAGGAAGGAATCACACCAAAGCTCTTATTTTGTTACCATGATATGCGGCGTATAAGATCATAGTAGTCAGTAATGGAAAAGAACTAGCAAATCATTCACTTCATGCCTTTGCAAGGAGAGGTGTGTTAGGCAATGATCATTCTTCTTCATAGCAGCACTGAAATTCTTCTTCCCGACTGTGATTTTTAGCTGAATCTCACCGGTGGAGCAGGCAGCTGAGGGGTGACTTAACACCTGTTAATTGATGCACAGAGCTGTCCGCAGGCTCTCTGCCTGGGGGCAAATCTCACGCTTTGGGAATTTCAGGCAAAATTTCTAAAACTCATTTCTACTAGCATTGCTCATCCTGGAAATCCTATGGGTTATTTTATGGTTTGGGTTCTCACTGTGAGAGTGAGATACAGGATATTGCTTTCTATATTAATGAATAGCAGAAGACAGCAGTAAGGGAAACGAGAGCTTCAAAGGCATTCTTTATCTGCACCCTGATCCTGTGAGTGTCACATTGTAGATGGGGTGGCACTGGCTAGAAGCAAAGCCATATTGCACATCTGCTCTCTGGGTCCTTGACTTCACCGATTTCTGTTTGAAGGACTTGGCACTGAGACCTGGCACCAGTCATGAGGCATCTGAGAATGTGGGAAGATATCACTCCACAAGTCCACTAAACAAGGTGTAATTATGGAGGCACAACATGAACTTCAGCGCTTTTTTTGTGTCTCTTGAGTTGCTTCCTTAAAAATCCTCCTATACTGGGACCTTGGACTCTCCTTGTTGTGCAGGGACATGATGCAGGTCCCAAGGAAACAGCCATGTGGAAAATCTGCAGCTCACAGTCATGGGGCCAGGTTCTCTGATGACAGGGAGCGGAGCAGTTCCCCTGGAGTTAGTGGACTTTTTCTAGCTGACAATTCAACCTATTGAATTTCCAGTTCCTTTTGTGGGAATAACTCACTGAGTGCTTTGATCTGAATTTCTGGGGCAGGGCAAGCTAGGAAGACTTCAGACTTCTAATTGGCATTAGAATGTCTTAAGAAATCCAGCCTTTGCCATTTTATCTTCTGATCATCTTTCAGACTGCACAGCTGTCTCCTGCTCTGAGTCCTGTACAGAACCCACAGTCTCTGTTAACAGCAGTCCTTCCCTGGCTGCCTACTTCAAGCCTGCACTAGCACCACAAAGGAGGAGTGTCAACTTCCTTTTGGGATGGACTGCATGAGCACTGAAGCAAGAGCACTGGAACAGGCTGCCCAGGAGGGGTGTGGAGTCTCCTTCTCTGTAGATATTCAAGACCCATCTGGACACCAACCTGTGCGACCTGCTGTAGGGAACCTGCTTTGTCAGGGGCGTTGGACTCGATGATCTCTTGAGGTCCCTTCCAACACCCACAGTTCTGTGATTTTGTGATTCTGTGTTGAGCTTGAAGAGGAGCAAGCTCTGCTTGAAAGCAGTGGAGCCTCTTTATTGCTCTACTCCTGCTAGGACTCCCAGAGCAGGAGGGAAAGGAGAGAAGATAGGGAGCAGCAATCAGCATCAGATCCGTGGTTCTCTGTGTCAGGTTTGTATTCAGCACTGTTAAGGACACTGGATATGGTGGCAAAAGAGATTAGACAGGCACGTGTCATAGGCAGCTATGGAGACTGGAAGAGACAACCCCACACTTCCCCAAAACACAGAAGTACAGAGAAGACCTCATGGGTTCATACCAGGTTCCTGTCTGAGAGCTGCAGAAAATGAAAGAGGAAGTATCGTCAGTAGCTCCCCTAGCCGTTCCTTTGAGTCACATGGGAAATGTGACCCATTGCCATGGGACTGGGTAAACGGGAAGCCACAACAAATCCATTCACACTGTTCACTATACCGGGCGATGGCTCCTACATGTTCCTGCAGCATCTGGATGTCTACCAACTGCAGACCAGATAAACCCCATGCAAAATCCTAGAAATGTCTCAGAAGCATTTCTAGTCCTCAGTAAAATGACACATAGAAAAGGTATCTGCCCCACAGTTGTGCAATCAAGAAGCTGGAGAAACAATAGATCGGTATGCTGCCAAGCCGTGCAGAAAATGGCTGACTCATGGGAATATGCAATCTGAAAACCTGGAGTAATTAGTGGTAGATTCATAAGTGGGGGAGGAAAAAAAAAGAAAAGTGCAATGAGACTGCTGAAAGGAAAGCTGTTCTCACTGCTGGTAAACTGCAGGAGTGTGTGAAGCTGCTGCGAAAGCACCCAGCCGAAAGCGGAGCACAGGCGGGGCAGCCACTGTTAGCTCAGAGGCAGAACTGGGAAGCACAAAGGAACATCAAAAGCAATTCATAAATGTGAAGCAGCGAACATCAGGGAAGACCTTTAGCACTGTGAGAAAAACGTGCACATGATAGGAAAGTTGGCACAGCGATGACGTTAACATGGTGCAAAAGGGCAAAAATAAAGCTCCGAGCCCTGTGCCAAGAGACAGAGGCAGCACTAGGGAGAACGAATGCTAGGGAGGCAGTAGGACGTTACCAAGTGTGTGAGGTTGAAAAGGCTTCCTTAGAGCTGTGCCAAGGAGGGAAAGGAATTATAACCATGCAGAGCTGAGTTAAAGCAATGCAATGACCCCATGCATACTCAGGCAGAGTAAATGGCAAGTCAAATCAGTGTTGCTGGCAGCACCAAATCCTCTTCTTTAGCTGCACCCAGTGCAGGGCTCTACGTTTGAAGCAAACAATTCAAGCAGGCAATGAAAGCAGAACAGATTATTAAAAAAATAAATACTTTTGCTGAGCTGGCAATATTCACTAGCCTCCCCGCAACGAAACTGTTAGGAGGCATAGCAAGAAGTGTTTGAAGGGAAGGATGTCTTCCAGGAATGCAATTCCCTTCATCTATTTCCATCTTTACAACTTGTGCCTCCAGGAGTGACTACAGTTTAAAAGGAACAGAGTAATTGGAGCGGTAGAGGGAACGGAAAAGCAAAACATCTTTAACGAATGTCAGGGGCCACCAGAAGACACATAAGCAGTCTGGATGCTGAGATGCCAGACATCCTACACCTTTCTGAAGACTGAAGTACCTTCAACAGGCACTAAAAGAATGTTCAGTAGGATGGCTACCAGTGAGGAACTATCCAGCTTGATTAGAAAAAACATGTTCATGGGCCATGGGGTATTGACAAGAACCAATGGGTAAGGAAAGAAACTACCTCCCCACATCCAGAAAAAGAGCAGATGCAAATGGTTGAGGGCACCACTGGGATCAGACTTGAGGTGGGAGAGCATCAGTGCTGTCAGCAAGATGTATGGAAATGACTCTGAGGGATCAGCATAATGGCTGCTGATGTTCTGGGGATGGAGGTGGAGATTGTGTGGCAGAAGCTGTGATACATCACAATCCCATCTTCATCTGTCAGAAAGAGTCAGGGAATAGATCTAGAGCTGAATAAAACCATAACCGTGTTGGGATTGTTTGCAGTACCCTGTATGAGACATCTGTTGATCTCCCAAGGGCTGGGGCCGACCTCAGCAAGCTGCAGCAATACGGCAGCTTCCTACTCTCAAATGCACAGACTCCATCCAGAGCCTGCTGGGATTTGTAACCTACCCGACAACTTTTCTTCCACACTTTTCACATATGTGCAAGTCACTGATATAGTAGCTCCTGTGGACAACTGGTATCATCATCACAGGATCCAACTATCACGCGTGTGAAATAGCAATCGTCCCACCTTTGTTAAAGAGGCAGACATATAACATTGCTGATGAGGAGTGCTGCCCATCAGAAAAAGACACATTCCTGTAATGTAATTCCTACAACCTGTAGCTCAATTTAGTTCCTTGAGCAGACCAGAGAGATACATCCAAGTGGAAAGGCTGAATCTTTCAGTAATACCTACAGGTGGAAGGTACTGTCGGTGTAAGCATAAGTAGGAAACCACTTGAGCAATCATAAAATACTGGCGAGCTTTTTAGATTGCTGCTGGTAGACCTACATCACTTTCAGCACACGCCCCTGAAGCAGTCATGTGAAAGTCTTAGGTATCCAAAATGAAGAACAAGGCTAATGTGGTTACAGCTGCCACTGTACCTAGCCCAAAAATACGGCAGTTGAAAAGGAACCTGGCAGAAACAATGCAAAAGACATAGAAACCCTCAGTCAAGCCAAGTTCACCACTTAAGGGATCTGAAAGAAATCCAAGATGAAATCAGGTGGTGACCTCCATTTTTTTAATATCAGAAAGGACAGAAAGCAGGGGAAAACATTCCCACTTTCAAGACCGCTGTGTCTACTGAGACAGGTTGAATGTACCAGAGGTTACAGTACCCAGGTTGTGGGGACTGGCCACTTTCCTTGGGAATTGCCCAGCTCTTCTCTGGAGCTTCACTCCTAGCAGAGGAAGCCGCTCTTGGCCAAAGTCGACAGAGGTGAGCTAACATCTGATGGTCTGTTGTGGCCTGTATAGGGAAACCAGCAAAGAAGCAGTGCAGATGTTACTAGTCATAGAACTCAACAATTAACCATGAGTTCATGGTTGATCAGGATTGAGAACATTGCGGATAATTGAAAAATTAAGCGCAGCACTTCATTTAAAACAAGGCTATTGCTACTAGAGATGTCCATTGGGTAGCCCTACCCCTGCGCTGGTTAGTGCATACCTAAACAACGTATGTGACTGTCAGAGGGGTAGAAGCAGAGCGGGTAGATTCTCAGTCTAACCAACTAACTCTGAAGAATCGATGATGATTTCCAAAGAGGAAGGAAATGTCGGGAAAGGCTTTTCCAATGGGGGAGATGACGACCACTGTCCCATGGACCACCCACCCTGATGACCCCTCTGACTCAAAAGGGAGAACTATTAGGCATGTGTACCAATTTGCATCGGAGGCAGAGGCTGTCTTAACCAACCATTATAAATGGGAGCACGTTCTTCTGTAACAGTCTTGTGTAAATGTGCCAGGAGGAGCCGGCTTTAGGTGTGCTTGGTTTGTCGAAGTCCCCTGACCCCCCGGCCTGAATAAAGAGCCATCCCTCTCCTGTGTGGGTGAGAACTGGCTTGGGTGATGGATCTGCTTTTGGACAACAGTTTCTGGTGACCTGGATGGGACTGTTCTGATGGGACCGCTATGACACCTTACCCACATAGACTTGATGGCTGCAGTGGGGACAGCGACTGTCTGGACTGTAGCACACACCAACACTTTGAGGACTCCACAAGTATCTTCCTCAGCCTGAGTGGGTACACGATACTACCATGGAATGCCTGTTACAAGAGATATTGCTTACTGGGTTATTATATACATACATGAGGAAGGTTTAAGAGGCAATCATATATGCCTGGACAGGGAAGATTGGAGTACACAAAATTATAAAGATACAAGTAATTGTATGTATACATAATGGAAATATTCATATACGCTTGGACACTGATGCCTGGAGTATATAAAAATTTTGGTTATATGCATGTATAAGGGAAATACAGTTTATATGCATGTGTAAGGGAAAATACATTTTATATTATATATATATATATTTATGTATTATTGACAGTGATAGCTGGAGTATATGAGATCATTGCATAGAATGTTCCTTGTGGGAAAGTCAACATTAACCTCTTACTCCCCACTAGGCTGCATTTTGAAACACTGGAGCAAGTTCAGATGGGATCCTTTAATGAAAAAGAAACTTATGGAATATTCTCTTCAGGGGTGGTCAAAATATGAGTTGGAGGATGGAGAGAAATGGCTGGAAAAAGGATCCTTGAGTGATAATCCAAATTTGCAATTGATATTACTCTGTAGAAAGATGGATAAATGGGAGAAGATACCATATGTTGATTTTAATCTTTAAGAAATGATCATGAAATACAAAAGCAACGTAATTTATTGGTTTCTAATTCAAATGATATAATGATGATAAAAGAAAGACGCTGAGGTGATGTCCTGCCTGTAGGGTAGGAAAAAGATGGTTAAAGTTGAAAAAGGAGGAGGAAGATATTCAGATGTTGGTAATTCTGGATAAAGAAAGTGTTAACAACAACGGGGGAGTCAGTGAGAAAGATAGTGAGGTTTTTAACTTGATAGCGGGGAGAACTCAAGCGCAACAACATCCTGTAATTCAGGCCCCCCTCTCCAAGCAGTAGGTCTGGATGGTTTACTGGCTCGTGTAAAAGTACCGTTTACAACATCGGACTTAATGAACTGGAAAGAATCTGCAGGGTCTTCTCAAGAAAATCCTGATAAGATGTATCGATCTTTTGAGATGATTGCTGAAGATCAGAATCCAGATTGGCAGGACATTCGAGTGTTGGTGAATAATTTATTCATGCCAGAAGTAAAATGAATGGTTATAGAAAAAGCAAAGGAAGAAAACAAAAGGCGAAATGCTAGGGCTGGCCCTGATCAGTTTATGCCAGCTCAGGAGCTAGACTGGAGCCCTAAGTCAGGTAGAGGGAGATTAATGATCAAGCAATACCAACAGCTAATTTTGTATGGGATAAAACCCGGAATATTTAGTCCAAAGAACCTCGCTAAGTTGTATCAAGCAGTACAAGATATAACAGAAGATCTGTCTGCCTTTTATAAACACCTGTGTGAGGTGGCCAGAAATTGGACAGATTCAGACCCTGGGGGTAAGGCTAATAAAATTACTTTTACCACTTTGTTTGTAGGATGATTTGCACCTGACAGAAGAAGGAAATTGAAAGAAAGTAGATGGAATGTCTGGAATGATGATATCTCAGTTAATTGAAATTGCATACAAGGCATATATGATAATAGGGAAGAGGTGGAAAAGAGTTGAAAGAAAGGAAGCAAAAGGCAGCAATTGTGGCAGCTTCTTTTGTGAAGGCTCAGAGCTCCTCCCGGGCCTGAGTTTTTTTTGGGGAACAAGTACAAGGAAGAGGTTGGGGAATAGGAAAGACTTCCTCTGGAAAGAGATCAATGTGACCGTTGTTTGGAGGAGGGACACCGGAAAAATGTGCATCAATTGGACTTTCAACCCTCACCACGACCTGGGTGCCAAAGGAATTAATCAGACTTATCAGTTCAGCTTGGCAGGGGCCAGGGACTGAAAAAGTGAAATCCTCAGCTGAACCCCTGGTATATGTTAAGCTGGAGAGTGATATAGTTAAATATCTAGTCACATGAGGTCAATCTACTCTGTATTAAATAGCTGTAAGGGATCAATGAGTAAATAATCTGTGGCTGATTTGTGCCACAGGAAAACAAGAGGCTAGACCTTTCTTTCAACCATTTAAATGCAAAACTGGTAACAAACTGTTTGTACATTAATTTTTGCATATGCCAGAATGCCCCATTCTACTAATGGGAAGGGATTTGTTAAACAAGTGAGGGGCACAAATAACCCTTGATAAAAAGAAAGTTCATATTCCATTAAAATAATGCTTTTACAGCACAAGTATGTTTATTGCAGGAATTACAACAAGAGCAAACAGAGGAAATCAAGTGACAGACAACTCTCTTTCTGGGATTATGGACTCTATAACCCCCTTTGTATGGTCAACCAAAAAAAATGGAAGAGCTAAATCAACTGAACCAGTAAGAACAGAATTGAGACCAGCAGCTGAAACAGTAAGATGAAAACGGTATCCTATGAAATTAGAAGCCTGGACTGGAACCTATTATAAACAATTTCATCAAACATGGACTAATACAACAATGTCAGTCAGAATATATTAACCCCAATTTTACCCATTACAAAACCACATTCACAAGAGAACAGACTGGCACAAGATTTTAGAGGTATCATCAAATGATAGTGGATGCCCACCTCAGACTCTCTAAGATTGCTTCTAACCCTCCCAAAAGATGTCAGCCACAGTTTCTGTCAGCAGCCTGACCAAAACTGGCCATGGTTTCCTGGATATATCCCAGTTTTTTTCATGGTGGGATGGTTACTCTTTTTTTAAGGCTAGGTTTGATGAGGCTTTGGGCAACCTGATCTAGCGAAGGTGTCCTTGCCCATGGCAGGGATTTGGAACTAGATGAAGCTGTTGAAGAGGCAGGAGAGCTTTCAGAACAGACTCCAGACTGCTGAAAAGGATTTGACGCAATACAAATCACTCTCATGGATGCCACAGCCTTCCAGATCTGACAAAACCTTTTGAACTATATGTCCATGAAAGGGAACATCTGGCATTGGGAATACTTGTGCAGATTCTAGGAAACTGGAAATGACTGGGAGCTTACTTTTCAAAACAACTAGCCAAAGTGAGCTCTGGGTAGCCAGAATGCCTGAGGGCAGTGGCCACTGCTGTGTTGTTGACAGAAGGAGAAGAAAATTTTACTTTGGGATGAAAAAAATCACTGTTTATGTACCACATGCTGTTTCAGCAGCATTACAACAGAGAGAACATCTCTGGTTGTCTCAAAGCAGAATGGTACAAAGCCAAGGACTACTGTTTGAACAAGAAGACATCATAACGGAGATGTCCAGTGCCTTAAACCCAACATCTCTCTTACCCTATATGATGGAGAAGATTTAGCACATGATTATTTACAAACTATTGAACAGTTATGTTCCAGTCGTGCGGATCAGAAAGATTCCCTCTTACGGATTCCCTGTGACTGGGAACTGTTCACTGACGGGAGCAGTTTTATCATCATGGAGGAGCAAAAAAGCCAGGTGTGCTGCCGTTACTCTGGAAGAGGGGAGGCAAAACCACGGTCAGTGAACACTTCCACACACAAGGCCGAACTGATCGCGCTAATACAAGCTGTGGAGATATCAGAGGGAAAGCGGACCAGTATTTATACTGATTTGAAAGATGTGCCATTGGAATGATACACACTCATGGCACAATCTGGAGAGGGGATTACTGTCCTCACAAGGAAACCCCATAAAAATCAACAGGGAAATTCTCAGATTGATCAAAGCAGTCAACGAAGTGAAAGAAGGGGCAGTAATGCATTGTAAAGCACATCAATCCGGACAGACTGACATAATAAAAGGAAATCAAAAGGTTGATGAAACTGCAGGAGAAGTGGCTCTGGTCACAAATATAGCAGCTTTAGTCCCCAAAAGGAACTTTTAACTTCAACACTCCTGAATACACAGGAAAAAAAGATAAACTAGCTGGGTTTCGAAAGTGCATAAAGACATGTGAAGGATATTGGTAAACACAAGGTGGGCAATGCATAATTACTCCTCAAATAGCAAGGGAACTCATGAAACAAATCCATGGTACTCCTCATAGGGGAGCTGAAGTCTCAAAAGAAATGGAGAGAACATATGCTGTAGGCATTAATATGCTAAAGATCGCCAAAGGCTCACAAGGATGTGAGGTTTGTTTGATAAATAAACTTGAAGTTTGAAAAAGACCCTTACCATGAGAAGTAAAAAGAAGCTCCATGCCTAGGAATCACTGGTGGATTGATTCTTCAGAATTACCAAAATGCAAATGGTATAAATAAATATTTCTTGGTACTTGTTGACACTTTTTCAGGCTGGCCAGAACCTTTCCCATCTCATGCTAACAAATCCAGAGAAATAGCAAAGATGCTTCTAAAGAATGTGAACTTTCCAAGGGATTCTTGTCAGAGAGAGGACCCAATTTTATTACATAAATCATCCGAGAAGTTCCTAAATTTTAAAAAATTAATTGGGACTTGCATACACCCTGGAAACCACAGTCTAGTGAAAAGACAGAAAGAATGAATCAAACAATCAAACAGCAAATTAGGGAATTACGTCAGGAAACACAGATGAAACAGAGCAAGGTTTCACCACTAGCACTACCAAGAATTGGAATAACAATTCGAGCAGCAGGAAAAATCAGCCCATTTGGAATATTGAATGGAAGGCCTTATGTTGCTGGTCTGACAGGAAAAGGCAGTCAGATGCACCTAAAAAGGGAACAAATTTTGAGTGATTATTTGATATCTTTGGACAGAGTTGTTAAGCGTCCCCACAGATATACTCAAGTTAAAGCTCCTGTGCCTTTGGATTCACCAGTACATAACATCAGGCCTGGAGACTTGGTATACTTAGGGATGTGGAGTGATGAACCACTTGTATAAAAGTGGAAAGGACACTACTGGGAGCTATTAATTACAAATACCACAGTGAAGCTCAAGGGCATCAAGTTGTGGATCCACTATACCAGAATAAAGAAGACACCTTCTCATCTATGGACATCCACGCACAAGGGACCTTTGAAATTGAGGCTAAGTCATATTTAATGGGTTGTATTTAGAATGGTGCTGAATCATTTATCTATTTCTGTTGTAAAAAAAGTTTATATGGTCTTATAGTTTTGTTAAAATTCTATTTTTGTATTGATGGTGTATCAAATTTGATCTCTTTAAAGGTAAATTGGTAATGAGAGAGTTAATTTTTATGAGCACTTTGATGTCTTGGAAAGGATCTGGCAATTCTCAAATCCTATGACCAAAATGGGACAAAACCAGAACCCTTTGGGAAATTTCAGCCAGAGAAATAACCAACAGTCCTCTTTCTGTGTAGATGCAGGCAGTTCAGTGGGAGAGGTGTACAGTTCCTGCTCAGCCAGAGTCCCAACCCCCTCCAAATATCTAAAAAACCCAAAAGTTAAAGTATGAGGAAACTTTCCAGCTAAACACTGTGTTAATTTTGGAAACTGTACCTCAAAATGTGAAATCATTACACATCTCCAGCCTCCTCTGACCTGCAATGAAACCCAGAATCTCAGTTCTGCATAGGCCCATGTCAAATTACCCCTAGGATGGTTCTTACTTTGTGGATGGCTGGTTTATACTTATGTACTGGTTAGTATAACTGGAGGCCCTTGTTCCATAGGAAGATTAGCTCCTTCATTATCACATGAGGAGGATCTGGAGCATGGCAAAAGATCAAAAAGAGCTATCCATCAATTGCCTGAAGATTGTGACTCCAAAGTTATCTTGCACAGCGATAGCAAAATGGTAGCTGCTGCTATAATAATACCAGGAATCAGGGTAACTATGAATTACTACACATTAACGAAAATTGCTTGTGCCCTGGTAAAAAATGCAAACTACATATAGCAAGCTGTAATGGCCCTTGGGACTGAAATGGCTCAAATCTGAGAAGCTACACTGTAAAACCAGGCAGCTACAGACTATTTATTACTGAGACACAATCATGGGTGTGAAAAATTTAAAGGGATGCGTTGCTTCAATCTTTCTGACAGTTCACTACTAATAGCAAAGTCTAGCAGTTAAAGGAACTAGCCTCTAAATTTACAGAACAAGAAGGATCAAACCTCTCTCAGCTGACTCACAGCTTATTAAGATGCTTAAAGCAATTATTTTTATTTGTCTTGTTGCTTGTAATTTTGATTATTATTACTTGTTGTATTATTGAATGTGTGCATCTTTGTAGGCTAGGAAAATATAATGGATCAAACTGAGAATTAGAAATGCTTTGAGCTTTCTAAGTCTCAAGGGAAGGAATTGTTACCTATCATAGAGCCATGAGTTCATGGTTGATCAGGATTGAGCAGAATGCAGATAATTGAAAAATTAAGCGCAGCACTTCATTTAAACCAAGGCTATTGCTACTAGAGATGTCCATTAGGTAGCCCTACCCCTGCGCTGGTTAGTGCATACCTAAACAACGTATGTGACTGTCAGAGGGGTAGAAGCAGAGCGGGTAGATTGTCAGTCTAACCAACTAACTCTGAAAAATTGATGATGATTTCCAAAGAGGAAGGAAATGTCGGGAAAGGCTTTTCCAATGGGGGAGATGACGACCACTGTCCCATGGACCACCCACCCTGATGACCCCTCCGACTCAAAAGGGAGAACTATTAGGCATGTGTACCAATTTGCATTGGAGGCAGAGGCTGTCTTAACCAACCATTATAAATGGGAGCACGTTCTTCTGTAACAGTCTTGTGTAAATGTGCCAGGAGGAGCCGGCTTTAGGTGTGCTTGGTTTGTCGAAGTCCCCTGACCCCCCGGCCTGAATAAAGAGCCATCCCTCTCCTGTGTGGGTGAGAACTGGCTTGTGGCACATCAGGTAATGGATCTACTTTTTGGACAACAGAAACACACTGTTCTCCCCATTGTCCATGGGGAGAAGAGGAATGCTCCTCCTCACCCCGAATCCAGCTATTGAGGGCTGCTACTCACAGTGCTGGTAAGTGGGTGAGTTTAACACAACTAAGTACTTTAACAGGCAAAATATCCCATGCAGTGGGAGCACAGATCCATTTTCTTGCAATGCATCCTCAAATTTATTCACTTCAATCACCACCACAGCATCGCCACCAAATGGCAAAGCCACATTAGCACTTAAAATGTCTGAAATTTTATCAATGCTGAAGAACATGGAGAAGATATATAGCATCTATGTTCTTGAATGGAGAAGCAATCTCAAAGAAGGGCTGGCTCAATCTGCTTCCGTTTCTGATGCCTTGAGCAGTGGCATCATTAGTGTGACTAGCAGCGATGAAAGGAATCAGAAACAGAAGAAACATGTGAAAGCCAAAGCCTCCAGCGAGTGATGAAATAAAGACCTCCCACAACTACCAGCAGGAGAAGGTATTCCTATCAGGGTATTTCCTGTAGACATATCATGTTCTGGGATGCAAACTATTTTCTTGAGCAGATAAGTTCTTGCTCATGTAATATAGCTTTTGTAAGCATGTATTTCCGTGAAACCTCAAATACATTAGCCTGCTGTGCACGGAAGACACAGATATCAGTGAATTATGCACTCTGCAGAGCAGATTGACAGGGCACAGATCAAAGCAGAAGAAAAAGAGCGGTGACAGTGGGAATAAAGGCAATACCCCAGAAAACACGCTGCTGAGGAGCTCAACTAGAATGCAGGCATCTGTGATAGCGAGTGAACAATACACGGACTCCAACATTGAGACTGCTTCCAGGTGTATGTGCAAGGCAACACAATACAGGGTGGTACTCTGGCAGGGAAGAACACCCCCTTCAGGCACAGAGGCAAATACACATAGGGCCAAAAGAAGTGAACAGAAAAAAAAAGAAAGAAAAAAAGAAAAAAGAAAAAAAGAAAAAAGAAAAAAAGAAAAAAGAAAAAAGAAAAAAAGAGAAAAAAAAAGAAGCTGTACAATATCTAATAGATGAGGCAGATGTTAAGCATGTACAACTCTACGCTACAGGTTTGCACAGGTTGTGCTGTTCCTGTTCAATTCTGCAGTCTCAAATGTGACCAAAGCTACAAAATGGAAGCTCCCAGCTGGGACTTGTCAGGGACTTGGATACTCAGGCAGAGGATAACATCACCTTAACAAGTGAGGAGCACAGAGAAAGGGATAAACCTGCAGCACCAAAATGCTGAGCAGCAGGTAGCAGTCCAGGTGGGAGGCAGAGAGGAGGCATGGAGTGGCAGGACCCTCAGTACCTCAGAGACCACGGTTGTGGCTGGTCAGGCTGCCCCACCTGCTGCAAAGGGCAGGAGGACCTTCATACCTGGTGGCCCTGGGGAACCTCAGAAGTGGGCCTTACAGATACATCCTTTTGGGCAACTGCACTGAAGGCAGGAATAAGGAGCTGCTGTTCATCTCTGAAGATGATGTGCCAATAGCAAGCTTTTCAGGCCTGAGCAGTAGGTGTCCACTTGGTACACGTAACTTGGTGTTACAGCCACCAAGTCCGCAAAAGGTACCAACTGAAAAAAGCCCACTTTGAGTCCCTCAGCAGGAGGTATATGCCCCCCAGTAGAATGTAGGTATTAGTAGGATGTCCAATAACCAAAAAGGGCCTAAGGCCCCACTGGTTATATTTTCAACCCAAAGTAATAAAATCAGTCAAGTTGCTTGACTACTATTTGGAGGCTGTTTTTATGGGCCTTCTGCTAAGGTCAAAGAGTGCTTGGGGTGCTTGAAGGAATTAGCTGCCAAAAATATCTAGATTTAGGTGCCAAAATAATGAGCAGGAAGAGATGGATCATACCGACCCTTCAGACCTACTCTATGCCATTCAGTGCTCCAAAGAGGGGTTCCCCATTGCCAGGATTTCTACCTGGGTGATTCTGAAGCCCATTCTAATTACTGAAAGTTCCACTAAAATCACAATAACACTAATACTGTTTTTTACATAATAGTTGATCCCTTTCAGAGAAAAATTGGGGTGCTTTTGATCTGGATCATCTCTCAGGTGCCTAATGTCTATCTTGATATGGCATAAGCCAGGCATAGAAGTTAGAGAAAGAGAGAATATTTGAAGAAGGAACCAGATAAAACAAGATGTCAGCCCCCAAATGTGCATTTCTTAGTATTACAGCAGACATATTGCTGGATTCCACAGCTTCGCTAGTGCTTATGGCAGGAAGCGGCTGCAGACAGGGAGCTCTGCAGGGTCTTGTCACTCAGAGAACAAATACGGTCTGAAACGTGTAATGTCTTTTTCGTCTTGTTACATCTGTGTGTAATGCATATATTATCCTCAGCTACCAGCTGAACAATAAGTCAAAATGCTTGCAAAACAAAAACACTTCCTTCCCCCCCCCAAAAAGAGACTAATAGAATACCCTCCCTCGCCAACAAGAATTAGATACAAAATAAGAGCAGCCACCAGCATTTTTATCAGTTAAGTGGGTTTTTTACTGTCACTGTTGTCAATTGGCTTTAAAACAAAGAAAGCTTCTGCCTGCAGGCAAACAGAATTCATTTGCCATGTTGGTCAAGATGAGTCTTATGCTATCTCCCCTAAATTTTTTTGACACAAAAGACATAGTTGAAGCAATTCTAGTCCGATTTGTATTTTAAACACTTACAGTACATGATGAGTAATAAGACAGAAACTTCCTTTAAGGGCTGGAATATAACTGGAACAAAATGACAAGCGCGCTCCCTCAGCAGCAGTGTGGTCTCCTTCCACCATCTGCTGGATTTCCTTTGTTACTGCTGGAGTTAAAAGTCTAGACGCTCTTGTTTGAGAACATGAGTACTTATTTTAATTTTCTTCCTTTCCCTCATTTCTCTGATATATTTTGTCACTTATGAAGCCCTGAATGAAGACATATTGCTAATCCTTACTGAAATGTCATCTCTTACCAAATTTACTGCTAGACAGGAGGGTATTATTTAAGAGAATGGAAAGGTTTAATTTGGTTTTGTGAGCATGAAAAAAAGAGTAATTTTTTTGTTATTTTGCCTTCTAAAGTGAAAGAACATTTTACTGACAAAAGCAGGCTCTTCCTTCCTCTAACTGACTCTTTCTTAATTCCATATTACTCCATACTGACATGATCAGGATTTTGTCTTGGACTCCGTATCATAAGCCATGACTAACCAAGTGTCTCTTGCAACATTTTTGTAACACCAATCCACAAATTACAAGCTGCACAAATGCTTCTCTTTTTTTTAGAAGCCCAGGATGAATCTGCCTCAGTGCTGTGGGGAAAGTATTTATATAACATAAACTGATTCTATTTACATAGAATTATCAAGAAATAAGAAATGCTGAACTCCCCTTACACACACACACACACACACACACACACACACACACACACACACCCCTCAACGCTGTTTTTAGACTGGCTTTTCTTCATAGCAGCACATTTTAGGGTGCCTTTCAGTCCAGAATATGGAACTAGTGAGCATTTACATATTTAATGTCAAAAGCTATGTATCAATGTGAATGTTTGGGAACTTTTTGGTACAGGAGAGGACCCCAACAGAAAGATAGAAAAGGAACATGTGTTTTGGCCCAGTGATGATGCTTAATCTAGAACAAGCTTCTCTCAAAGTTTGTCTGAGAACTTCAGTTCTGCAGAGCTAGCCAAAAATTGGGAGGTTTCTTTCTGGCTTTTATTTTACGAATGTTTTTGTGAGGAAAAAATCTGCCCCATGGTCTATAAACAGCATTTTTAAAAAAGTACAGTTGGTCAGAGATCTCTAAAGTGGACTTACACATGTAACACCAATATGAGCATGCATTATAAAGCCAGTTTCCCATGAAAAAGATTGCAAGATCTCCAAAGAAACAGCTTTGCTCAGCATTCATATATAAAGTAATTTCAATGGAAACCAGAAGAGGTTTAGACTAAGGTCAAATTCTTCTGGAAAATATCTTTTTTTTTCTCTCTTTTTTGTTTTGTGGGTGTTTTTTTGTTTTTGTTTTTTGTTTGTTTTTTTTTTAAGAAAGCAGTTTTATTACAATATATCAGTATGCCTCTACAGTGGGAAGTTTCAAGAATTATGCAACACTGAATAAAAGAAGGGAACTAATTAGATACAGTGACAGGACCCAGAGGTCGAAGAAAACATCTTAATGTCAAGATTCTCAAGGATTTATTTTGGATAACTCAGAATGTTATTTTGGATGCCTCCATTTATGGAGAGCTTCTAGAAGAGAGTCACGATTTCAGAAAGTGATTCGGCTTCTGAATGCTAGGTTCCATTAAAATGTTTCTATTGCCCAAACCTGAGGTCTAGTTATTGTGGTCTTCAGGTTGTGAGATTACTGTATTTCATTTTCTCTGTGTGTAAAAATGTGGTAATAAAGACCTCAGCAGTGTGCTGTAAGGGTTCGTATGTTATTGTCGATCAAGTGCTTTGAATTGAGTTTAATAAAAGACCTCATAAATGTGTAAAAGACTGTTATTATCATTTCTCATAAGATTAAGATTTAAGGGGTGAAGCAAAAAAGAAATGTTGGCAAATATGGCAAGTGCATAATTTTTACTATTCCTGTATAGACAGCAGGAAGAGAATACAAGGTAGACCTGCAAGGCTGAGGCTTTAATTAATTAATTAATACTTGGAAAATATTTTTTAAAAATACCCACTGTCTTTATAATGAAAGCAGGCAGGCTTCCACTCAGAGAGAATCATTGGAAATATGAGAAAACGGGGGAGATCAGCCATCCCTCTTAAAGACAACAGCGTTAGGAGCTATTTTCAAAACATTAGAGCTTCTTCTTGCCTAATGCTCTCAAAGCTGCTGTTCTCAGCTAAACATGATGAGTTGTTCTGTGTATTTTTAGTATGGGAAATTCAAAATAAATTTGGAAGAAATTCTTTGAAGTCAAATGCACAAGGCAAAATGCAAAAATTACATCTTGACACAATTGACTCCTGCTTTTTTCCTTGTGAGGATAATTAAACCAGAATAACCAAAAGTACTACGGAAGGTGAACATTTTAAAACTGTTTTCCCTTGTTTTACATGGATGTCAAAGGCTGTGAGAGATGGAAAACAGCAGCAGTCCGGACCTTTCACATCCTGACTTCCCACTGAGGAAATAACCTTGACCTCAACCAGTGCCTCACCAATTCCTCCAGTGATCTGAAAACCAAAGACAACTTCTCTGTACCTAGTGGGCTGTCTCCATACTCTCAAGAGGGTTTGGTAGTAACTTTAGCTCATCCCTGGGAAACTACTCACCTATGATGTATTTTCTGATGGAGAGGAGCTACAAAGTTCTCCACACCCTGCATTCTGGAAAGATACTGAGTTGCAAACCTTTGCATTTGCAAAGAAGATACCTTGGAAATAAAGTGAAAGTTTCCTCTCTTCCTTCCTTCTTCCCTTTCTCCCCTGAATAAAGTGGCATTTTGCTCTATTCCCACAGAAGTGAGTGAGAACCAGATTGAAACTTGTGGTTTGCTTTGGTTATATTTGGGATTTTTTTTTATTTTTTTTTTTTAAGCCACGTTCCTGTAGTATTACTCCCAGTAATAACATTGGGGCTTTAAAAAGACTAAAGGCTCACAGATTTCCAGCTGGTAAATTTTCACACAGAAGCTACAGAGCATTTTCCCTACTACAGTAGATCCTCTTAACTGGTTTGTTATCAGCAGAATCCCCTTTACACTAAAATCCAGAGGCAGCAAAATACTCAGGCATGTGCTTAACGATAAGCATGTGTTTACGTGATTTGCTAGATGAAGACCTAGAGACAAAAGCTGTCATGGAGAAAGTGTGACACCATATGGACATTTTCTCAACTACCACATTTCTTTCAGATCTATATATGCTTTTTTCAGGCTGAGAGCCCGAGAAGTTTGGATCACAAAGGTTTTAACAACCCTTTTTCTTCCCTATACAGCCAATGGTAAAAATCGATTGAAATTTTACCACCAGCTCTGAGTCCTAGTGAGGGGGAGAGGTCAAAAGTAAATGATGCAGTCTACAGCTGAATAGAAAGTCCTTATTTTTTTTTTTTAAAAAAGGAAAACATATGGGGTCAGCAAATGGGAAGGCTCACTGTTACTGGGAAGCATTTTAATTCCAGTCTGTACAGCAAATGCTCTTCAGCTACACGAAGCAGATAAAAAATGACTGCAGCTTTCAATAGTGTCCTGTCAAGTATGTTAGTAAAATAAAGACAGATGGCAAAGGATTATATCTAATTCTTTTTCCTAATTAATCCTTTCCTGACCATTCCACTGCACTCAGTCTTAACTAGAGATTTACCCGCTTAACATCCCTCCTCTATAGGTCACAGCGACAAACTCTGCATAGTGTAGATTTGCAACTTCCCATCATTAGGAATGTTTAATTGGACATAGTTGCTTTTTACCGTCTGCCTTTAAACGCTGCTTCTGAACGAAGGATATTCACAGTGCTACAACAGCAGAGCTTCATTTTTAAAGCAAACATCCTAAAAAGCCCAGGAATATCGGAGTATTTCTGGTGAATTGCTGCCCTTCTCAGTCAAAGAATTTCAGGCTCGAATCTCCTACCTAGATATGGGTGATCTCACAGCCCAACACTAACAGATACCTTACTGCTTCTCTCCCGTGATCTTTTTTTTTTTCCCTGCACAGATAAAGGAAGCCATGTAGCACAGCCCTGACAATGCCGAAAGTGCGCAGTCCACAACTCAGTGCAAGCGGGCCCATCTGGCAGTCGTGGCTCCTCATTGCCTGGCCAGTTCTGCTCTTCTTCCTCCCCTGCTCACCCATTTTTTTTAAATCCTCACTGGTTTTCGATGTTTCTGCTTTCAAGTGCCCGGCCTAAGACACACTGGCCTTGATCTTCTCAATTGTTGATGATCAATAATTGTTCCTTATGGAGTCAATGGGGAACTGACAGTTTTTGGCACCTTCCTGAGCCTCATTCAGAATTATCTTGAAGGAAATGGGGAAGAGTGCATCCAGCATCCGGTCTGCGCTGCCTCTCTGCTTCTCCTAATTGCGTTTACACCTCCCTCTGTCCTAACACCTCTTGAAAATTCTGTAAATTCCAGATCTGGGCTGTCTTTTACATAGACCTTATGGGTTTGGGTTTGGTTGTGGGTTTTTTTGGTGGGTGGGGGGTTTTTTAGTTTTTTTTTAAGCTTCTATATTTCTCCTGTAAAAAAAAAAATCTGGAAAACGGCAGTTACTTTTCTTCCTATGGTTTCCCTTTTGCTTTCCTCTCCTCTTTTTTCCTCATTATTGCTTGCTCACTTTTCACCAGAAAAAAAATCGAAGGCACATGTCAGTGACAACAGCACCATCTTCTGTTCTGCAGAGGTTACGAAGCCTTCTCTCTCATGTTTCCATGAGTCCTCCAGAGGTGGGTCAGGTTGAAACTTTTTGAGCTAGAGCTGTATCTGAATGGACTCTTCATGAGTTTGGATGTCTCAACAAGTCTGAATGCATGTGGGGAAGCATGGGTGTATGAAAGCTTACAGAAACTTCATCTCTCATACCACTTATCTCTGTGAGCCACCTTAATTGTATTCTCCTCCTAAGAGCTCAGCAGCAAAACTTAGTCTCCTGCTTCTTCCCTAGGCTGTGACTTGACACATTGATAGTTTCTGCTTTTATTTGTTTGTTTGTTTATCAATATTAGTGTTGTCTTTATGCTCTACCAATGGTACTGGGCTGATTGTCACTGCAGGGGAAACGCAGCCCAAATAGATGACAAGACGCACACAGACGGGGGATCAGCTTATCAGTCTGCATAGAAGGCCGCAGACCACAGAAGGTCATAGACCATGTGCTGCCCCAAATTTGTGTCAGTGTGACGGGAAAGGGAGGATTGGGGTATGAAGGAGGCAAATGAAGTGGGAGTTAGCAGCATGAGGCCTGAAGGTACTTGAAAGTCTAATACATGGGCAATTAAGTCTGGCAGCATGGCTAGGTCAGTGTGGAAGACAGTGTCTTGGTATTAGATAAGAGGATGGGCAAGGATAGACTAATGCGCCTGGAAAGGGAAAGGGAAAAGAGGCAGTATGTTTTTGATGTAGCACAGAAGAGAGGATATAAAGGGAGAGGTGGCAAGGTCAAAACAGCAGGCTAAGAAACAGATCTTCCCAACAGCAAGAGCTAATTAGGGTAAGATCACTGATGTTAAGCCAGGGAAAGGGATGTGGCTGTGATACGATGACAGCCCAGACAATAATTCTATGTGGGTAGATAGGAAAGGGCCTGTCTGGGGAAAAATCTGCCTAGAATTTGCAAGATAGAGGGTTTGTTTGTATTTCAAAATGGAGCTTGGTGATAGAAACATGGAGCTAAATAGGTTGCTTGTGTGCAGCAATAGGTGACATACTGTAACAATAGTACAGTATGTACATATTGTTAGTCAGATTGGAATATGAGAATCAGACTGGGGTACAAGTGTTGAAATGGAACTGGAGAGGACAAACTCCAGTCTCACTCTGAGGGTCTCACTAATCTCACAGTCAAGAATTTCTCCCTCATATCTAATGTCAATCTCCCCTCCTTCAGCTTAAGGTCATCACCCCTTGTCCTGTGACTCCCTGCCCTTGTAAACAAACCCTCCCCAGATTTTCTGTAGTCCCCTTCAGGTACTGGAAGGCTGCTGTAAGGTCTCCTTCTCTTCTCCAGACTGGACACATCCAACTCTCTCAGACTGTCTTCACAGGAGAGATGACCCAACCCTCTGGTCATCTTTGTGTCCTCCCTACCCTGCACACACTCCAGTAGCTCCACGCCCATCTTATACTGGGAACCCCAGAGCTGGAGGCAGTTCTCCAGGTAGGGTCTCACCAGAGAGGAGTAGAGGAACAGAATCACCCCCCTTGACCTGCTGGTCATGCTGTGTTTGATGCAGCCCAGGATACAGTTGACTTTCTGAGCCACAAGCATGGGTTGCCAAGTCATGTTGAGAAGAAAGGTGTATTGTGTCAACCAAAACCACCATTGCCATGAAACTTTTAAAATACACTTTTAAAGGCCTGGGTTCTGTAATGTGGTGGCAACAGCATCACATATGCTTCCAAAATAAAGTGGGGATTTCAAAGACTTGTATCTAGCTGTCTGTAGTTTACACTGTAGTTTAGTCCATGATCCTTTCCCAATACAGCCAACTGCTAGAATGATCATCCATAGATTTTTTCCTACTACAGAATTGTGATCACAAGGGAAACCTAAATCAAACAGCAATAGTGCTGTTAAAAGGTTTGGGCATGAATCAACAGTAGCATGTTTCTCATCTCTGTCCTGTCTCCTATAGGCTGACCAATGGCATTAAATGGCACAGAGACACACTTCCTTAGAGGAGTGTGTAGTAAACCACTGCATCTGTTACGGGGAGTTGAGAAGCATTTCACAGCCTAAAGATATCAGTGGCTTGTTGAAGAGGACATGTCCAGACTGGCTATATATTTCAGGGCTGTCTTCTATTTTCGTGGACTGAGTTTCAGGTGATTCCTCTTAGTCCTATGTTTCTAAAACAGTTTTATCTGATTGAGGAAGACTATTTCACATGGCAGTAGTAAAGAAAGCATCTGCAGGCTGTCCTCTCCCAAAAAAACCCTCAAGCTATTCCAGCCTTTGGTCTAGGCCACATGCTGAGGCTGGAGGGGACCTGGACAGATCAGGAAATGCAGAATATATTCTAAATAAGCATGTAGGGAGTAGGAGAGATCATCAGGTCTGGGATGCCCTGAGAGCTGAGGTTGCTGCTGGAAGCTCAGGCTGAAGGGGCTTTGGGATCCTAGAGGTGGCTGTAGCTGGTTCACTGTGGGCCTGTGAGCAGGGCTGGCTTGGGAAGAATGGAGAAAGGGTTGGACTAAGCTCGGAAAGCAGATAAAAGAGAATGGCACATGGTCTTTTGTGAGATAGGGGTCTGTGTTGGAAGTGTAGAGCTGCAAAACCAAATTTAGGGCCTTACCATGAGGACATGAGCGTGGCATAAGAGTGTGAATGCTGTGGCTGTCACCATTTGACAATGACAACATGCTGCTTCTTGCTCTTTTTTGTACTCCTAACACTGTATCCACCTTCCTCGGTTTTTTGGCCACTTCTTTTTCTGCATCACACTGCACTCAGAAGCTACGCAGCCTAATCTCCCACAGGCTTAATTTCTCACCTTCTTCTTTTTGTCTGGTAAGACAATCTGCAGTGGAACAGTTGGAATTTAAATGCTGATGTTTAACTTGACGTAATAAGATGGTTGACTTGGTACCCCACTGTGATAAAATAAAGGTGAGGCAGAATTCAAACACTAATGGAGCAAGAGCAGAGCACCTTGTATTTTATTCCATTTTGACCACTGCTTGTTGAGCAGACCTCAAATGCTTCATTTAGTTAAGTCTCACAGGTGCCTGGAAGGGAAGAGTAAGACTGTAACAAAGATGGGCTACTATGCTTGGCACCTTTTCAGGCCTGATATAAGAAACACTGACAATTCATCAGGCTGTGTGCTGTTAGAAAGAAATGTAAGAATTACTAAAGACCTGAGTGCAAATAAAAAATAAAACAAAATATATGATGGCATGAAAGAGATTTCAACTGCTAGTGCTCTACTTCTCAACACGTTACACACATTCCTCCTCTGAAAAATGTTTTTCTACAGGTGAAAAGAAGAACTAGCTTTTATTTTACATTTAAGGCAATGTTTGAACCGTTTCCTTGAGCTTTTTCTAGATTCTGCATTTTACGTGTTACTGTACACATGCAGAGTGGTAGGGCATATGTAAGTTGCATTAGCTAACAGGTTTAAGCAAATTCCCTTCCACCCTCTTTTTCTAGATTATACCACACATATGTCACACTACAGGTCCACATCTAGTAAGAAGCTTCAACCGTTTTGCAATCAGTAGACTCTCAGACACAAAATTCTAGTAAAGTTTTGGGAAAAAGGATAGCCAGGAAAAGGAGAGCCTGTACTCATGGGATTTGGTGAGAGTGATCAAGTGGGAGATCACATTGAAAACTTTCACTAAGTCTTTCTTCATTAGGTCCTTAAGCAACTGCATCTTAGCCAAGGTAACTCCCATACCCATCAGAAGCCATGTTGTATCCACGCTTCTGCACAAGGAATTTGCTGTCCATGGCTTTTGCAGGAACAGGTTCCCAGTTTGCCCTTTCCTATGACTATATCACCTCGGAGGGTGGTTTGCCACCATTTTTGATGTGCCAATCTCTTTTTTACAAGGGAATCATAACCTTGTGTCTTCAACTTACACTCACAAGAAAACAGGAGCCTTTCCCTGCCATGCTTTGGCTGCACTAGCACATTAAACTGCTTGGGGGCTGTTCTCAGGCCCCAGGGCCAGTGGCTTGGACCCTCCTAATGAGCTCACCGCCTGGAGCTGGACCCCAGAATGCCTTTGGTCTCATTTTGAGGCAGATGTGGGGTGCTCAGATAGATGTTTTGGATGCTGCTATGAAATACAGGCTGGTTTCAACAACTTGTTTTGGCACAAACGGTAGCGACAAGCACCACCCATGGCAAATCTGAGCATTTTGTGTGTTGCTGCTGCTTGACCTTGTGTTGCTGTGTGCATGAAGTGTAGTGAGAGCTTCTGAGTTGCACAGTGAAGAAACTTTACACAGAATCACTGAACTGTGGGGGTTGGAAGGGACCTTGAGAGATCATTGAGTCCAATCCCCTGCCAAAGCAGGTTCCCTAGAGCAGGTTGCACAGGTTGGCCTCCAGACAGGTCTTGAATAATAATAATTTACACAAGGGATACATGCCAGGCACACGGGTGCACGGCACTGCACGACACCACCGGCCAAAGCCTGTCAGGCACTTTGTCCCCTCAGCCCCACGGCGGTCGGTGACTCCTTTGACCGACCCACGGCACCTGCCCACTCCTCGGCTCGCCTCACGTCCCCACGCGCGCCAAACTCCCGCGCGAAGTACCACC